>JANDKE010001007.1:0-17598 GCA_027627275.1 Coprinellus aureogranulatus
GTCATACCTCAGCAGACGCTCCACGCGCACTCCCCGGCCCCTTCCCCAGTCTTCTGCCTCTTCGGCTCCGGCATATACGGGCTTCCCTGCATACTCATACTCGCATCCGCCTGCTCCCTATTCCTCTTCCTGCTCGCATGCTGCTGCCTAGCTCCGACACCACCGGCAGCTCCAGGCTCACCACCACCACTGGCTCCTGGACGCTGGAAAACTCTACCATGTTCATTGATGCTATGCCCGGGAAGGCGAATTCATGCTGCCCACGCTCAGCGTACCTGAGCTCCAGTTCCACCTATAGCCTTGCCAGAAGAGTCGATGATGACGCGCCTCGGTCCACTTTCCAGCCCAGACAAGATAGCAGAGTTCTCCTTGTTGCCATTACCGAGGAAAGCGTCGTCCTGATCATCTCCGTCCTCGACGTACGTATGCGTAGTATCGCCTGAAGTGTCACCAGGACGCGCAGGGTTGAACCCAGACCTGAAGTGAGCTTGGGCCGTCGCGCCGTTGAGCTGGTCCGCANTTCCACTGGATATATGCGCTTCGTTCGCAGGCTGACCAGGCATAGCAGGGGTCTTGAATCCAGAAAACGATGGTACGGCGTCAAAAGTTGANCANNGACGATCATCGTCNNAGATCAAGGATGTAGGTAGGNNGTGGATAGNNNCAGGANCCATNNTCTATNNNAGNGGAGGGCNNGANNNCNNNCTNNCAAANGNNNTCNNGNNTCCAAAGGGGTTCGTCCTAGTCGAGTTGTTGCCGTCGCCGCGAGCGCCGTAGGAGGAGGGAAGGGGCGCCTTGGCAGAGCTTTCGGATAGCCTCGACTTCAACATGCCGTTGCCATTGCCTTGAGGGTGAGCGTGAGGGTCTGCAGTTGCTGAGCGAGGTATAGTCGATGGGTCGATCTGAGCATTCAAGCCTCCACTGTTTCCCAACTCACTCGGGTTTCCAGCCAAAGATCCTCGAGACTTCTTCTTCAATCCAGCAAGGCCAGAAGTGTTGAGCTTGGGGGTGTTATCTGCAGCGTTCGCACCAGAACCAGGATGATCAGAAGACGGCTTGCGTTTCGTGTAGGGGTCTGTCGCCGCCTCCAGCGTTGCTAGCTTGGGGAAGGAAGCTTGGTTGGTTAGGCGTGGATGAGGATGAGACCCTGTCTTGGGTTGGAAGCGGCTTACGGCTAGTAGGCTTTTATACCTCGCTTCAGTCAGTGATTCTGCTCACCATATATCCCCCATTGACAGCGCCAGACGAATACCCGATGCCCGAGCATCCATCTATTGACGCGGGCGCCTATTGCTTTGTCACCGCGACAGAACAAAGTTACTCAGCCAGGATTGTGTGTTCATGTTCGTCCAGCGCCCGCTGGCGTATTCGGGTCTTATCAATACAGCCAAAGAATATCATACCCTGTCTTTGTGCACCCCGCGAAAACATAGGTGACTGCCAAACCTGCCTCTGGATGTCGATGGGTCTTCCCCAGATGGAAGTATACCCCACCATATCGTCAGAAATCTTGATCCATGGTCGTTGGAAGCGCGTAGGCGTACATGGGCGAAGGGTCGGAGTGGGTTCGGGCTCGGGGATAGCACTTGATAAAACGATGACATATGTCCGAAATCGACGCGTTGTGCACTCAGTAGCGACCGACACGTCTCATTGGCCTACACAAAAATCTGTAGGCTCGGCTGCATGGGTATTGAGCATTCTGATTCTAATGGTACGAACCTGCGAATGCTATCTGTATTCATCGAAAGATAAGATAAGATGCTGAGTCTCAAATGAACTCGGCGATTCGCATTGGGTTTGATCAACCTTTTGATAAGCAACACCTACCATGGAGCTCGACAATCCGCCGATTCAACGCCTTCCCGCTGAGATTCTGACCCAAATCTTTCTGGACCGCATTCCCAGTCCATCTCGAGGGAAGGGAGCATCAAGGATATCGGCGAGTCATCCTGCGACGATCTTCAGCCATGTATGCCACGACTGGCGCGAGCTAGCGCTCGGTACCCCCCTCCTGTGGTCCGGGATATACATCCAGATCCCTCCTTCGGCTGGGTCAGTAATGGATATTGGAAAGTTTCACTCAAAGGCCAAACATCAGCTCGCCGCAATCGAAGCATGGCTTCAGCGATCAGGCGGCTCCCCTCTCACCATTACGCTCGACATTCGGGCAGTCAGTACATTCAACGACCAAGGCTATTACGAAGCCTTCAAGTCATATCAACGTCCCCTGAAGAAGCTTTTTCGATGCTCGAGGAGATGGAGGAGCGTTGACATCGACGTCGACGCCACAGACATGGCTATGCGCTCCGTTATCGATGGCGTGCCTTCGTCTGGCGAAGACTTCCCCGTCCTCACATCGCTCCATCTTCAGGTCACACCAGATAGGCGCTATGAGTCGCCTGAGTTAACGAACTTGCCCTACTCTGATCTGTTGCGGAGCGCGGTGTTCTCGGGGCCTGCACTGCGAGAGGTGAAAGTGGAGGGGCATTTTAGCTCTCACAACTTCAGGGACAGCATTCCAGGGTGGTCGTCGTCAGTGAACCAGCTCACGCTAGTCCCTTTGTGGGTTGGACGACTTCCTTTGGAAGCATTCGCCGCGCTATATGACAGCGCGGATGTGATACTTGCCCTTGAGGCGCTTCCTCACTTGGAAATTGGGTCTTTCTTCCTGCAGCACCCAGGACCTGGTAGAAGGAGGAACCCACCGGATCCAAAGGATTTCCCCGACCTGAAGTTCCTCTCTTTATCGGGCAGGCCTGTCGGAGAAGCATTCGCTCAGTCCCTTATCCTTCCATCCCTCAATGAACTAAGTCTGCTCTTCCACACTCACGGCAGGCCGGAGGATGGCTGTCCCAGATTTCCGCCACCGGCGGAACATGGTTCGGGCGCCCTCGCACTGGTTCGCATCTTTGGAGGGCAGTTCACATCACTCACACTGAACCCCGACATTTTCACACCCACCACATTTCCATTCTGCTTGCGATCGCTCGATAACGATCGGTTGGAGTGCCTGAGCCTCATAAATGAATGCTTTCCATCCCCAGAACATGACTATTACCTGGCCTCCTCTAATTCTACCACGCACGAAGCATTCGACTATGCTACGATCGTCTATCTCTCCAATCCATCGTCCTTTCCCAACCTTCGCCGCCTCGAGATGTACATTCGGAATCCATCGGAGGCCGGGAGGAACGAAGAGGCAGTAGTAGAATTGCTCGCCGCTCGAATGAAGGATCCGGAACCTTCGCGCTCCAGTTTAGAAGGCAAAGTGCAAAGTATCTTGCCGCTTCAGCCTCTCTCGACGCGATGCCTTAGACACGCCCACATCACATTCTCCCACCGATCGCGGGTCGATATCAGCCAAGAGCTTCGGAGAAGAAGCATAGATCTGGCGGGTCAACCTTTCTCGATGCGGCTCAGGTACTCCCCTTTTGGTACCAGGAAGCGAGTGCTGTAGGGGAATGTTCGACTTCGGGACAGGGCTCCACCCAGGTCGAAGGCGGTGAACGACCTCACGCACTGTCATGCGGTGGCATGCTTTGTGCTATCCTAGGCGATAAGTAGTACTTACAGGGCGGAATAGGCATAATTACGGTTTTGTATACATCTTAGTGGGACCAGAAAAGATAGTGCTTACGAAGGTTCTCCTATGTGCTTGCGAGGAGGACATCATAGGTAGCGACCTGCCAAGGTAAGATCAGATAAGATCTCGAGATCTCCGGCGACTGCCGCACCAGTGAGCAAACAGACGTGGTTTCATTTCCTTCTCACCAACATCCACCATGGTTCTCCCCAATCTCAGCATCGGTGCAATCCCTGTAGAGATAATGACTGAATTTTTCCTGGCGTGCGTACCTCGCCCTACTAGGAACTGCCCAGGGCCACAACTATCGCGCAACCATCCTGCGGTTGTCCTCAGCCACGTGTGTCACGATTGGCGCCAACTGGCGCTGCACACACCCCTGCTATGGTCAAGAATGCATATCGCGACCCCGATAAACGAAGATCAATCCTTCGAATCGTCTCATCGTTGGGGTATTCGGACGAGGAGACTGACGAACACCGTGAAGGCATGGATTGATCGATCCGGTGACTATCCCCTCACCATCGCCTTCAACCTGCACTGCGTGATCTTCGACCAGGGCTCGGTATGGCTTGTGGCAAACAACACGTACCGAGACATGATGGCAGGGGTGATTCAGTGCTCGAAGAGGTGGGAGCGAATCTACATTGACCTGCCCCATCCACTTCTCCTGCAGCCTTTTATCCTCGAGCGCGACCGTTTCCCCATCCTCAAATCCGTCGAACTCTTCATCGGTGCCCCAACTCTTGAAGGCGACCATTTTCTCATCGACCTGCTTTTCCGACGCGCTGCCCCCAGTAATCTGTTTGTCGGGCCCCTCCTGCAGAGCGTCCAGCTCAGAGGTCACCTGGGTTCGACCAGGCACCTGATTAAACACTTCGCGGGGTGGGATTCTCTGACGGAGCTCAGTGTGGCTTTTCCCGATACAGGTCATGAAGAAACCAAGTTTACTGCTTTCCACACCCACCAATTCCTCGGAATATTTCCACGGCTGGTCAACGCCTCGTTCTTCCTCCACCATGATCAACACAGTCACGTCGCAACCCCAAGGACTGTATTGACACACCTTTGCCTCGAGTGTCTTTCCCTGCAAGGTGCCCCGGTGAACTCAAGCTTTGCAAGATTTCTTATCCTACCATCCCTCACCGCCCTGCATCTGATTTTCGATGCATACGAAGTCCCTCATGCTGGGTCCAGCCAACTTTTACCAGACCCTCCGGAATCTTATGGGGAAGGTATCATGGAGCTCCTCCGCAGATTTGGAGGACAACTGACAGAGCTATCCTTGAACCCGGACGCTCTCTCGCAGTCATCCTTTCCATCGTGCCTAGAATTGCTCAGCCAACATCGCCTATTGTCCCTCAGGCTTTCTGGGCAAAGATTTCCATCTGACGTTGAGGAAAGGCATCAGGCTGCGGTATGCGAGGATTTGGACCACGCCACTCTCGTCTACCTGAGGGACGCAGCTGTGTTTCCGAACCTGAACCGCCTCAATATGCGGATTCGGAATTCGTTCACGGAGACGTGCTGTGAGTTGGCGTTGGTGGAGTTTATCGCAGCTCGAATCAAGGCGACAGGCGTGCCACGGTACACCAGCCGCGATGGCTCCGAAGAACACCACTCGAGCCCTTCGAATCGTTCTCCAAGCCTTAGGGATATCCACATTACGTTTCTGAGCGATTCAAGAGTCGATATCGTTCGAAAGCTAAAAGGGAGGGGCATCGGTTTGGGCGGCGGTGGGGTTGGGATCCGCGTTGAGTATCCCGATTCCTTCATCGAATTTCGGGTGCTGCTATAGGCGTAGCGGACAGGTTCTAGTTTCAGCACAGTTGCCATACAGGTTGGGAGGTGATTTCCGTCATAACTGACCATACTAGTCCGAGCAAAAGGAGATGGTACTTGCACAGTTGAGTAAGTCTGTGCCAAGTGAAAGGTGTATCGGGATTGTTGGTGTACATGAAGTACGGCTCGCGGAGGATGACCTCGATTTCTTCAGTTTTCACATAAATATTAATGATTATTATAATTAATGTCACGGTCAGTGATGCACCCTCGAGCGCCCGTAGATAAGATAAGATTACCATGATGAATCTGCCTCGTGCCAGCGATGCCATGCATTGCCCAATGGCGCACAATCCACGTTCTTCCCAACCACGACAATGGACCCCATTGACTCTCCCATCCAAGGCCTACCGCCAGAGATCCTGATTGCAGTCTTTCTTGAATGCGTACCATTCCTCAGACAAGGAAATTGGGGACCACAGGTATCATGCAACCACCCCGCCGTTGTTGTGAGCCATGTTTGTCACGAATGGCGCGAACTCGCCCTCAGTACACCTCCCCTGTGGTCCACTCTATACGTCGCAACACCTCACTCCGAAGGATTTGCCAACGAAGAGGTCGAAGACTGGGCCGCTCAAGCCGACCGCACCTGCATTGGCTGCAGTGTGGTTCCACTGGTCAGTCAGCACAGTGATACCTGCTTCACTGAGCAGCTGCCCTCCACTCTCCTGCACCTTCAAACGAAGTGCCTGAGACCCTTGCGGCATCGGAGGAGAGCCGCCAAGCGGACCTGGGCCTATGGGAGCGCTATACATTCCAAGGCTACCTCCCGGAACGGGATACCCCGGTGGGATACTGACGGGGGGAGGGTAAATCGGGGTGCTGGTAATAGCGGGCATGTAAGGCGCGCGAGGGCTGAGAGATGCCGACTTGAGCTGGGAACTGAGACCGGTGACGATATCTTCGCCGTCGAGCTCAACGCGGCTTGTGAGGGGCCAGATATATTCTCCTGCTGTCCACCGAAGCTCGGGGAGGAGATGATACATCTTCAGAGAGTGGTAGAGGAGGTAATCGCCTGCTTTCAACTGTCCATCGACGTGAGTCAGTATCAGACTTGAGTTGTAAAAAAGTGAACGTACGCGAGGGATGAGTGAATCAGCAGTCAGGAGAGAGGGATTCACATCGGGGTAGTCGCAGCTCAAGTAGAAACCGAGCGTCTTGCCACGCGACATGTTCAACACTGGACCCAAGAAATCGAAGAATGCCTCCTGAGGCGTCAAAAGCGATTGGAACTTGATAGCTCCCTCTGGGCTAAAGTTCCTGACGTACACCCCATACGACATCATCACCCTGTAACCCTTATCCACTACTTGCGTCTCGTACTCACAGTTCCCCAAGAAGGCGACCCACTCGAGTTCGTTGGACTCTCCGGGCTTGGTCTTCATCGAGAACACCTCCTGAGCGCCAGTTGCGGGATCACGGACAACCAAAGCACCACCTTGGAACTTGACGGGGAGGGTGACGATGACAGTGGCTGCTCGGCCGTCATTCCGAGTGTTTGCAGCTTGGCGCTCCAGACGGCTGCCATCGAGGATCAACTCGAATTTGTCGCGGACCGCCGTCAAGTAATGTCCAGGAGGTAGATTAGGGAGAAGGGCGTTGCGAACGCCGTCAAGGATAGGATAGTTGGACATGACGTCCAGGGAAATGGTAAGAGGGAGGGTCGGAGGGTAGAACAGAGACTCCCGTTCCATGTAGTTGTTGTAATCTGATGTTTGATGTGGCCGACATGAGGCGACGAGAACGTCGAAGGCAGGTGGTGCGTCGAGCTCGACGTCGATTGGGAAGTCAATGGATTGCGTGATTCCACTCTAATAGAAGCGACAAGGAAAGAATGGGTCATCGAATGCAACGTGCTTTGGACTGATAAGTCACAAACCTTGGATCTGAAGAACAGCACCATCTGCGTCGGATCGACCGCAACACGGCCAGTCGCAGCAAACTGCCGGTCCTTGGCCTCAAGCAAAGCCGTGACAGCCGCCGATACGTCGCCTCATCATAATAGACAGGCGCGGCAGGCATGTCGGTGGGTGGGAGGGCGCCTCGCAATCCGATGGACGGCGATTTGCCGACTTCTCAACGCGGAAGTCATTCGCACTTGCAGGGCGACTGCGATAAGCACCAGGCATGTAGTAGGGTCCGGCGCTGACGGTGATGTTATCGGATGGTGAATACGAAGACGGTCCTGGGGCGTATGCTCCTGGGATAGCGATGGTGCTCGGCGGGGCGCTTGCAGGTGGTATAGGTGCGTAGGGAGGGATGCTTGAAGCAATTGGGGGCGGAAGGGGAGCGCTATAAGGCAAAGGCGAAGGTGCCCTGCTTCGTGGGCGAGGGGGTGCGTACATCATTGCTTGCGCGAGGTCGTTACTTTGATATGATAGGGTTATCGGACAGGCGGAGCAAGCTTTATGGAAAGGAGGGGACGATCAGCAGGAGGGAAGAGGAAGGAAGGGTTATCAAGGTGGGCGCACGACTCACCTGGATGTTATATGGACACAATGCCCCCTTTCAATTTGGCGCTGGCGGAAGGAGCTTTGGACAATGACGACAGTGATCTGTGGGAGTAAGCTGCAAGGAACCTCTCAAACGTCTTTTCGCTTCCTTGCTCCTTCCAGTCTTCACATCGGCGGGAGTACTGACATGAGGCACGGAAAACGTGTATCGATTCCGATTATCACCTCCTTCTTGACGCCTTCTAAAACAAGCTGCAACGAGGTCAGGCTGTATGCAATCATGAGCGGGGACAAAAGGAAGGAAATAGCAGAAGGCTGTGATGTCCTTTGTACGGCAGTCTGTCAGTTTGAAAGGGTCTTCCGATCCCCAAGCGAATGTTCATTAGTAGTGCGAAAAGTCAAGATAGTAAGCAGTAAACGCGGCGAGAGCAAAGAAGACGAAAATACAAAGGTAAAAAGCTACCGTCCCAAAATCGCTCCAGAAGTCATTCACAAAGAACTCCGGGCGATTGGCATCCAGACTCGGAAAGAGCGAAACTTCGACACGATGGATCTTCCCGGGAGTCTCGACATCCGCACAGCAGATAAACACCGTTTGTCGCTGTTCGTCCCAGACACATCGATCGCCCGGCTCTAGACCAGACACCCTTAGCTTGCGCGACTGAGCAAGCAGAGAAGGGTAAAAGATCTCCGTCTCCGTGGCGCGCAGGGTCACAGCGGGGTCCACATGGTTCGCCCACTCATAGTACATAGTACCCGAGTTCATCTCATAGTCGAGTTTGAGAGGAATGCCACAGGTCTTCGCGGGGTAGGGCCGGACGATCGAGGTCAGGATCCTGCCACCGTTATCAAGCGAGGGCGCAGTTTGCTCGTAGTCGAGAAGTTGAACGGGAAGTGCACGAGATTGACTGAACCAGGAGAAGTTCTCGCCGTTCCAGTCATCGCCGTATGTGTCGGTATTCGATGGGTTATAGTTCCACAACCTACGAGGCATTAGGATCTGTAAAGGGTTGTGCACACTCGGAATACGTACGTGAAACCAACCAATGATCTTTCAAGCCCAGTGATCATCGCGTCCATCATCTTGGCCTGCCAGCTGAAGTCTCCCGTTTCGAAAGCTTTCTTATGACTATCCGATCGTCAGTCACAATACACAAAAGCTTTAGAAGGCATTATGACGCACTTCATATCCATAGGAATGCCACACTCGCCAATAAGGACAGGGACCTCGCCCAGTGACTTCGCAGCATGTTCCACCAGGGTAGCAATCTGCAAGCTGAAGTTGTCCCGGGCACCCTTATGGCCCCAGTAGAACGCCTTCAACGGGAACAGTCCCCGCGATAAGCCTTGCACGTTCACTGTGAAGTTCCCGAAGGACTTTTCGAACAGAGCTTTCAGGTCATACCAGTGCGGCGCGAAGACCATGTTGTCGATGCGACCTTCTTTCCCGAAGCTTGGAGGACAAAACTGGAATGCACAATTAGGCTATGTAGTTCGTGATACAGATACCGCTGCACGTCACCTCGTTGGGAATGGGCTCCAAGAAGGCTATCTTGTTTGGCCCGGCTAAGCTTCTTACACGCTGCTCCCACCGTTTGATGAGCGGGTAATAGCAGTCGGTGTACCAGTCGACCTACAAAATCATCAGCTGCGATACCTCGCAACAATTGAATAAACTAACCGGCTTCTTTGTTCGAGGATGCACCTTAAAATACTGCTCCTGCAGAACAACAGCCTCATTCTTCTTCGTGTCCCAATCCCACACATTATGCATTTGCCAAAGACACTTGCCCTTAGTAGGCCCATCATCTCTCCACGCCTTCACTCGATTCTTGTTGAGGAGGGTATGCCCACCAATCCTGGTAGGGTGAGGGAACGATCGTTTGTAGGTCGGGACCTCCGTTGGGTAGCCAGCTCCCAACTGGAAAGACTGAAATGCAGAAGCTGTCGTAGTGTCAGGGTCGAGTGAGGAACGATATCAGGAACGCCACTTACGAACGTGTGACAAGTGAAGGTCGGTGTTGTAGTCGAAACTATGCAAAGATGGTATTTCTAGATATCCTCTATGTGGTTCATTCATAATCTGTGGCCAAATTCATCAGCAGTTCACCGTGTAAGAGTTGTACAAACGTACCTCATAACCTATAACAGCCTCTAAATCCCCAGTCGCCTTCACAATCTCATCAAACATATTCAAGAAATGCTCTTGAAGATACGTTTGAATGTTAACCTCATTCCCTTTCACGTCTTTCACCACAAGCTTCGGCGCAAAAGCTTCTCCAGCCCAAAACAACGTTCTACCAACTCCCCTTAGCGCCCACCCACAACAGGGACTTGAACGAGGAGACTCACGCCATGGTAGCCGCACTAAGCTTCTGATACCCACAAGGCCAAATCCCTCTTTCGTCCTCAACATGCCCACCCCTCTTTTGTCCTAGAAGCCATCCAGCACCCACTTCCTCTATGGCATGCAGATCAAAGCCCGCCAACTCTAACGTCCATGCGGGGGCTCCTGAGCCACCGGAGTATCGCGACCACACGTCTTGGTGTAAGGAGACGAAGGCGCTGATCCCATACTCTGGTGCCATAGAGAGTAGTTTCCGGATGTATGCGAGGTATTCCCTATCGTATATCCCTCTAAAGGGTTGTCAGTATTAGCCTCTAGGATAGGTCGTTGGGGCACCTACGGTCCTGCATGTTCTACCGCTTCCCAGGTTACAAGAAAACGAACTGCACAATAATCAGCCTACCTATATATCGGCAGGGCACCACAACGCACGCACTGAATGTCAACCCCCACCTCCTCAACCTCGCAAAATGCTGCGGCGCCTCTTCTAACGGAAACGGACGTCCCACAAACGTAACTGTTTTATGGTCTCCAGGAAACTGCTCGTGGTCATGATCAACAGGCCTGCGTAGTATACGCTCAGTCTACAAGCACCTTTATACGCGCTATGAGATTACGACGACTCACGTTTTCGTACACCCCGATACGTTCGCCCCGCGAAGATGGCACACCCTCCCATACTCATCTACGAAGTGCTTTCCACGTACACGAATTCCACCCCCGGTTGACCGGTGCGACCAGTCATGCGCGTATGACGCAGCTGAGCCGGGCTTATAGTCCGGGTATACTGACGGATGGTCTGGCTGTACTCAAGGCAAGGTCAGTTCAGCTTCTCATCATCGTGCCTGGAAGCAAATGCTACTGACCTTGAACGACGACTCAGACGACGTCCGCGAATCCTTATCAACGACGATGAAGGATTGCTCTAGGGATGATGACGCCGGTATCGACATCGGGGAACAAGAGGGTATCGTTGTGGTTGAGAACAACCGCTTTGAGGCTTTGAGCCCATGCGTTGGCACCTCCTCGGTTGCGTTGATCCGTCGTTCGTGATCCGTTGGCTCACCATCTCCCGCTCGTACCTACCATCTAGTTTCGTATCTCCACCTATACTATGATGCCAAGTTTCAGGTTGCATTCGTATTAAGCCCATTATATCGCGACATTAAGGTATACAGGAATCGTCCTCAAGCTTTTCGATAATATTCTACAAGTATGACCCGGAATGATGTTATGGCAGCTCAGACTCCAGAGGAAGGACGGAATTCGAAGCGGCTAGGAGCGGCTGGAGGAAGGGTGGGGGATATCCGTGAATGAATGAAGGTATGCCGATGAAGATGCTCGAACTTCAAGTATGTGTAGGTGTAGTATCGGAATGAATAAATAGCGGGGATAGCTGAGTCCGTTCTCTATACTCAATCCTGTCTAATAGTTCATCGAGTCCCGATCTTCGCTCGTCAACCTCGCCCACTCAAGGCAAAGTCTATACACATAGGCTGGGGATGAGAATGAAATGATATTAGCGACAGACAGGACATAGCACACAACGATACTCACCTTCCATATCCACCGTCCTTCCAATGGTTTGCTTCCACTCCTTTCCTGCCCTAGCTATCCGCCGCAAGCGGCGGTCTCCTTCTAGAGGTCTCCGTTCATCAAGGGGTTCATTAGCTAGTGACGAACCAATCGCTTCCAGGGCAGCGTTGCTTGGGCCCGAGAAATACGCATGGATGTTGTACACCTCTTTGTAGGAGGATGAAATGGGGATGAAATGCAGCCTAGAAAGTGATGAGCGAGATGGTTTGGATCGTTGATTGATAGAGTGCAAGATACGCACCACGGCTCGATCCAATCCGAGAAGAACTCCTTATACACTGTGGCTTTCAGGGGAACGCTATCGCTAGCCAAAAACGCCATGAACCGCCCGCTATACCCAACGCCATCGAGATCCATGAGGTACTTGTACGCCCAATGCTGGCCAAGCGGCACCGCATCCGCGAACCTGGTGAACCTCCTAAGCGCGCTTTCCCCTCCAGGATAACTGTTTGCGGATACGGCCTTCACGAATGCGGTATCCATCACCTCCTCGTTCAGCTTCTCCACTGGCACCGTGGCGGCGACGAAGTGATTGGAATCGGGAGGGTCGGCGAAGGTGATCGTTCTGTTAGTCTCTGACGTATCCGAGGACATTTGAAGGAACCGATGCCGATGGAAATGGGCTGCAAACCCTGGTGGATGGTTTCCTCCTCCAGATGATGCCCCTCGCCAAAAGATCTTGTCCTCCTTCATTTCCCAAGGCACTTCCATTTTGTCCACCTCCTTCAACTCCAGATTCACTGAGTCCCATCCGTACGTGTATCTCGGTGTGTTACCAAAATAGTAGTGACTTGGAATCCGGATGTCCATGAAACCTTGAGCCTTTGCAGGGCTGAAGATCGGATACAGGGCGTGTACGGGTCGGAAGTCGGTGAAGAAGTGCCCTTGATCCATATGGACGTGGGGTTTGGCGCAAAAGTCGAGTTCGGCGGTAGTTTGCGGGACGAAGGTGAAATCATCGCCGGGTGAGCCGTCTATGTCGAAGTAATTAATGTTCTGCAGGCGGAATACGTTGCGGAGGGAGGAGAATATGCGACGGGCGACTGAATTGGGATGGCAAGTCCGCCGCCACTTGTCCCAGGTGGCGCCTTGTCCAGCCCAGTCCTCCTGGAAAGGACCACCCAGCATCATCTCCAGGCCCTTCGAAGAATCTTGAAGCGTCAAGTTAAAGTATTTTTGGTGCTCCCAGGGTACGAGAACGCGACTCTCAGGCTTGGTATTGATAGAGAATTCGACGTCTGGGAGCTGTCAGAGGTGTCAGCGAGAATCTGTGCGGCGAAGCATTACTCACCTTATCTTGGAACTGCTGAAGCATTTGACGGAATCCTTCAGCACGCCCACTGACACCTTCCCCTCGCAGATTGACTCCCTCCGCTTTGCCATTCCGGATTCGCACAAGGTCGACAGATGGGAGTTCAGCTGCCTGGGGATAATCGCCAGTCAGTCTCATATGGATGCAACCATTCAAGAACGCTTGCCTGCGATGCACGCCGCCGGAGCTCTGGCCCACTCAGCTCCCAGAATGGCTTTAGGTCCTCCATCAACCCGTCATATTCATCGACCATTTGCACGCCATTCTTCATTGCAAAGTTCCACCAGTCATCGAAGCCCTTGGGTGGTGCCCGGCCATATCGCTTTTTGTACTGTTGTACTGCCGCCTTCAATGTCTTCGACTGCCCTGCAAGCTTCTTCCGGAACCGTTGCTCGGCTTCCTCCATCAGCTTTGGAATGGGGTGTTCATCGACAACGCCTCTCCGTGTAACGCCAAGAGAGTGTAGGGGTTGTTTCGCTTTGGCGAGAAGCTGGTCTTGAATCTCGGGCGCTACAAGAAGCATTTGGTCTTCTAATCGTGACTTGTCACGACTGCCTGCGTGAAACCCCGCCTGCATGAATACGAGCATGACGCAGAGGGCGAAGACATATCCATTGCGTAAAGGGAGTGTGGTTAAGGAGAGTAAGGATTTCGCCCGCATAGTACTCGTTGGGCAGGCCAACGCTTTCGTTGTCGTCGTTGTCGAGGTTGTCTGACACTGTCTCTGATCCGTTTGTTGTCGAGTATTTGATTCTCAGGCCAGCGCCATCATCGTCCGAGACCTGCTCTCTGACTGCTTCCTCTTCGTTCCGAGGACCAAGGGTCTCTCATTTTGTGCCATTATCCTACTTGCCAGTTGGGTCTCATTCAACAAGGCGCCGCAACTTCTTTCGAACACACGCAAGACCCTGCACCTTGACATCATCAGTCCCCTGGTTGAACTGGACATGCAACAGCGCGACAGCCTGATCCCTTTCACTGGAACACCCTCCCCGCCGACGCCTCCCTTGAAATGTATCTCGTCCCGCTTATGCCATCTACTGCAGCCTGCTCCCTCGACTCCCACCCTGACAAACGCGTCATCGCGACAACGGCGCGACTCGAGCTTCTCTCGCTGCGAGTGCGGCTCGGAAATGCTCACGCCCTAGCATTGGCAAGCTCATGACCTCTTCTATCCACGAGGCCGAGGCCCCATGATTTTGCTGAGAATTCCCCTTCCCTCGTCACATTAACCGAATGTCGTGGCTCTTGACTGCGGACCTGACCGTGATGCCCACGACTTTCAATGAGCCTCGTTATAAAGCCAGAGATAATTTTCGGGTGCTGGAGCTACATTGACGATGCTGAAACTCTTTCTGTGGTACCTCTTTATCATCAGCTTTGTCTATGCTCTCCCCCAAGTGAAGCTTGACCAGACGGTTCTCTTAGGCCGAGCCGTCTCAGATTCCGTCGAGTTCTTCGGTGGTATCCCATACGCCGAGCCGCCACTCGGATATCTTCGACTTCGCCCTCCCGTCCTTAAGACCCATCTGAAATCCCCATCACTCAATGCAAGCTCTCACGGAAAGGCATGCCCTCAGCCAGTGCGCCCTTTCATGCCTACTCAAAGATTCACCCGGCGGTGCTCATCCAGACAGTTCGTAGAAGACCTCACGACAATATCTGAGGATTGCTTGACGATTAGCATCTGGCGTCCAGCGCATGTCTCTGCCAATGCTAAGTTACCAATTGTGAATTCCTCCGTTTTCTCCTCAGAGCCTCGCTAACGTTTGAGGTCGTTAGCTGTTCTGGACGTGAGCACGCTCTTTGTACCCAAACCTCAATACGTATTGAACCATGAATAGATATGGCGGGGCATATGCTGTCGGATCCTCAAGCAAGGAAGACGGAATCAACCTCGTAGCGCGTAGTATTGCAAGAGTACGTCTTAACCGCGACGTCCTTGTGCCTTGAGAGATACTTATATGAAGCAAAGGGAACCCCAATCATATATGTCAGTTTCAATCATCGCTTGGGTCCCTTAGGTGTTCCCCAGGGTCAGGAAGGTATACGCACCCGCCCTTCTCCGTTCCCAACTTTATGAACTCTAGCTCTATAGCCGACGATCGCCGAGCGCTCAATCTAGGGGTCCAAGACCAAACTGCAGCATTGAGATGGATACAAGCCAATATCCACTTCTTTGGCGGAGACCCAAGCAAGGTATGCAACCCGGAATAGTCCATCTCTCGCACAAGTACATAGCTTGACCTTCTGATCAGGTCACGGCGTTTGGGCAGAGTTCCGGATCGATTATGCTGGCAATACAATACCTCGATACCCAGTTCGACAATTTGGTGAGGGGTGTAGTAAGTCTACCCTATTCTGGTACCTTACATCTTTTGACCCTGTCTGCAGATATTCGAATCCGGACAGTTGAACGGTCTCGCATCATACACAGCGGCCGAACAGGACTCTGGCTGGCAAAATTTCGTTAACAATGTTACTTCTTGCGTGGGCACTGGCACCTCGGGAAACTCGTTGCCGTGCCTGAGGAATGCTACCACGGAAGAGGTTACCGAGGCCATACTTCAGACATGGAATAATCATTGGGCGCCTGTTGTTGACAAAGGTAGAGGCAGCGTGTTCCCGGACTTTGCGTCTCGTCTTTACGAGAACGGGAAGTTCGCGCGTATTCCCTTCATCGCTGGGACGAATCTTGACGAAGGTAAGTACTACTGAGCCCTTTAGATTCGCAGATGCTTAAATGTTGCCGCCCAGGAACGCAATTCGCTGTCCGAGAAGGGTTGACTGAGGAAGGGCTCAAAGCTCTAACGATCGAGCAGAACGGACCCGCTCCACCCGGTCTAGAACAGCCCTTCGAACGGGCCATCGACCGAATCATGCAGCTTTACCCCGACGACCCAAAGATAGGCTCCCCCTACGGTACTGGGGACGAACTCTTCGGACTGCCCTCTTCTTACAAGCGGCAAGCCTCCCAGGGTACGCTACGCAGTTCACTGTTTCTCAGAAATAACCTATTGAACCTTGATTCGCAGTGGGCGATATGACCTTCGACGCGCCACGACGACAGTGGTCCCAGGCCGCAGCACGCTTTGGTGTTAAGTCATATGCGTACCTTTTCAGTCATCGGGACCCGCGAGGCGCACCTGAGTTGGGTGGTCAGTGTCGCCATTCGTTTTTGAACGTACATGGACTCGATGCTTACACCTTGGACTATAGTACCCCACGGAGCAGAAATTCCTTACGTTCACGGAAGGGCCAACGCTACCAACGATGAGGAACAGAAGTTCAGCACTGTCATCATGGACTATTGGATCTCGTTCACTGTATCTCTCGACCCCAATGATGGAAAGGGTGTAAAGCGTGAGTGGCTGCTCCTCGCACTGGGGGCTTTTTTTTCTCATTGGGCCTTTATTTCAGGTCCTATCTGGCCCAGGTATACGACGGCAAACCAAGTGAGATCCATTCGTGTTATAGTCCCATTCATGTAGGTCCACTGACCGCCGTCATGCAGGTGCTATTGCAACTCGAAGGCGGTAATACGACTGTAGTCAAAGACGACTACAGAAAGGAGCAGAACGAGTTTCTCATTCAGAACGCCCTGGTTCTGCGTCGATAACGGTGGGTAAGTTCAATAATGCAGCCCTAAATATCGGTCTTAGTAGAACGACTACTAGACACCCAGTTTTGAGACGCCCAAATGCTCAAGATCAATACGCTAATGCTGCTTCCAAGAACGAGCGAGTGATACGGATGCCGCTCAGCTCGATATCAGTGAAATCTGGATCGTCCAGGAGAAGGCGCTCTATCTCGTCTACATCTTCGTGGCGAATATACGTCCTGGAAGCGACATAAGCCTGACTGTTCTTCGCAACATTGGGGAAGGATTGAAATGCAACGTACTTCGGAGACAACCACACAACCTCTCCGGGAGTTAAAGTCGCTTTCCAGCGCTTATAATGCGGTATCGAGATCGCGAGGAGAGTTTGTCCTGCCAGGTTCTTGACTTTCTTGTACATTCGGCTGGCAGCAGGCCAACGACTAGCTCGCTCTTGCCCTTCCCTCAACGTATCCGCGAAGTCGTGGTCAACGTACACCGTCCCATTCTCACTGCACATCCAGGTTGAGTTTTCCTTCCCGTCTCCAATATAAAGCAAAAGCGACTCACGATACGAACTGCCCACGGCCTTTCAAGAACGCGACAACCTCCCTCGGTCCAAGAACCTGGTCGTACGTTGCGTCGAGATCACGTCTTCTGGACCCGCGGAACCCTTCGCAAGGACTCGGGGGTTCTGGTTCCCCTGACGGCTCCTGGCGCTTCTCGACGAAAAAATGCTCCGAGTACTTTGCGCGAGCTACGAGTTCCCTTCGAGAGACTTGCTTCAATTTGTGAATGGGCTGAGCGAGTCCAGCGCCAGGCTGAGGCGCTGCCGTGGCGGCGGCTGAGGCAATCGCCGAGAGG
>JANDKE010001008.1:0-17557 GCA_027627275.1 Coprinellus aureogranulatus
CGCTCGGCCCCAAAACCGCCGCCTTCCTGCCGTTCCTATTTGCGACATAGCACATTATTTATTCAGTACAAAGTTTCTGCATTCTGCAAATTATTATCGCTCAGTTCATTCTATCTTTGGGAGGCACTCCCTCCCTGAACGTCACCACCGAGAGTTGTTCGCGTCGGCATGCCGAGCCGAGTGATGGCATCACTCGCGCATCAGGACTTGCCTAATGTTGCTTTTGAGCGTCTCGCAAAATCGTTCGGGGCGTCGTAATAGAACGATTCCTCCGTCTTACTCCGGACTCGTAATACGCTGCCTTCAGATGCGCTGAAGTATATCGAAGCCCTTGGTCGCTGGATGGTTGGGAACCTTGTGTAAGCTGCGTCAAAAACTTTGAAAACTCCATTCACTTACATACTGTCTTCGGCGTTGTAGATGGAGTTTCGAGACTCCGAGGTACTTCGGCATGGACCACCTTCAAGTCAAGGAGACTCGTGTTGTCAACCTTAGGCAGCTCGACAGAGTCCTTAACCGCGTCTCGGATGATGGCAATGAAAGTGATCTAGAGTCCGATGGTGAGAGTCAGTGATCTGTGGGAGGGATACACTTGTGTAGCCTTCATAATTGATTGTATCTAGAACTAGTTCTCGAACGATAGTCAGTTCTGAATCTGCTACGAGCATCGTCAGAAGGGTGGGTGGCGTAGAGTCAGGAACGCAAGAGGTAGACTTGAGGTCGACGAAAGCATTCCGAGGGCCAGTAGATACAGCCCACTTCCTTAGGTGTCGAGCCCGTAGCGACCAGTGGCCCTATTCGTGGTCACGGTGGGAGTTGGGAGTCATAAACAAGAGGCCACCATCATCAAGATGCTTACTGGAACGCTATGGCCTTCGATCCAAACATTGATCCACACAGTCTGCAGTGGTGTCGTCAGGAGAATATCTGGGTGAAGAGGTGCACTTGAAGCACGCTAGAATCTATAGTTGGCACATACGGATGTCAAATACTGATAGAAGCTAAGAATGGGAGTGCTGCCAGAGCACCTGAGCGTAACCCTAAATTCGGTTTCCGTTGGCTGATTTGAAAAATTTGAGGCGAGACGCGTTCTGCTCTTGACCATCATCATGACGAATCCTAGCCGACCTCTAAGCTTGGTAGGATTGCCTGAAGTACGCCTGTTGCTCTCTAGAATTTAGAAGGCTTTTCGCTCAGTCCAGGTTCACTCGCAGGTCCTCAAGAAAGCCAGAAGCGGATCCATCCCACATCTCGAGGAACTGGAGACGCGCATGACACTGAACTATTCCTTGCCGATGCTAGACGTCATCCTCCATCATCTCAAGCCGAGAGACGAAGATGGAGGTACTATCTCTGATCTCACTCGCGAGGCAGCCTTCTTTTGCATCGTTCTGCTTCGCCATCTTTGGGCACCAGTGGCTGACAGTTTTATCCATAACTTTGTGAGTTCCCTCTGCCGGGGGTTATCCATAATTTGCATTTGGGTCTGGGGTCCAAATCCGGGCGAGGCATCTCGCAGAATTATGCAAGTTGCGAAAGGGAAAATGGGGGTTTTGCAGGTCAGCCTGGAGTAGAGCAGAAAGTATCTCCACCTGTTCCTTTTCGTTCGCTCGGCGTGCTTCACGAGCTTCAAGCTGTCGGGACCCAGGAGCTTCAACCTCGTCCAGCCCGTCGATAATGATGACCCTGGGTAGGGACAATGGCTCCAACTGGCCACTGGTGACTTGGAACGGTTTCAAGAGGAGGGTTTTGCATTGACCAATCAGACTTTTGCGGAAGATGGACGGATCGCGGTCGATTGCGGAAAGGATAGACCCGCGAAGAGGCTGGAGGGAGTCGTGCTGCAGGATACAGTACGTCAGTGTTGCTATCAAACAACGCTTCGTGCGTCTGCTATCCAATCCGGCGAACGACGAGAAGAAGAAACTTCCAGCAAGGATCTCTTCGTCGTCACAGGCCTCGGCCATGCTTCCTGCAATCGCGGTCTTGCCAGAGCCTGCTGGACCCGTCAACCATAGGATCTTCTTCGGCTCTTCGACGCCGTCGTCGCCATGACCGATCCAGCCGCGAATGTCTTCCTGGACTGCCTTTCTAGTCTCCGGATGGCACTTCGGCGCATCGCAGCGCTCGTCAGAGTTGTGTAGTGCGTCGTCTGCAATGTTATTGTGTAGATCTACGGGGCACTATATGTCAGAAGTGCGATCTGCTATCACCTCCAGATTGGCTTACGCTTGAAGGCATCTGAACTTGCTATAGCCGCCATCTGGTTGTTGATGGTGAGGTTTTGAATTTGGAAGTCATGCGAGTTCTTGAAGTAGGATGTGGACATGGTGGGGGTGGTGGTGGTGGTGGTGAGATGGAGGTCAACGCACAAAGCTGTGTGATTTGCGCCGCTTTGTTTCGGGTTGGAGCTATATATTTGCTCTTGCTGTGATTTCAGATCTAAGCGCCCTTGACTTTAATCATGACAGGGGAACTTGAAGCTTGAGCATCCGGTGTGTTTAGCCGCTAAGAATCTGGGAAATATGGTATCGAACATTGGTTGAACGACGAGTACGAACGAGCACCCTCAGAGGTGGCGATAATATGCCTGCGGCACTATCGAGCTGGTGATAAGTCCGCGAAGACGAGGAGACCTTGGGGGAGAGTCCTGAGAGAGCCGACGAATTCTGCAGACCGAGCGCGAAGACGAAAAAAGGACATTAACGTCTGGATAAGTGTACTAGTAAATGTGAGAAAGATGCTTGGTTCGGAAAAGTGGGGTAAACCGCACAAGAAGACAATCGTAGTAGAGAAAGGATGAAACGCTAGAGCCTACCACTAGCCGATAGTTGATAACGTGGAAGCCAAAATGCAAGGTCTACACGGTGCGCGCAAGAGTGGCCAAACGGCTTGCCACACGTGTTGGTCAACGTTTGCTTTTGGGCGCCTATTTCACACGGCAGCGACATCACAAGTTCTTCGCTCTCAGGCTTGCCTCACGCACTCACGAAGCTCTCTGGCGATATACCTATTGCTCTGTGAAGCACTAATACCTTGGTATGGACTATACGACAAAGGAGGGACCGTGACGCATCCTCCCAACCGCTCCTCGGTCGACCGTGGTTCGTGGCAGAGAATTGGCGCTCGGAGCACACTGCCAGCAAAGCGAGCAGCGACGGTGTTCATTGGAAGTTTCTTGACTGACGTGTGTATCTGTATGTGCTGTAAGACTGCATAGGCTTGCTCGGAATTGCTCCCAGTGGAGTGTACGAAATGAGCAACGTACGTCAATTCACCATGTAATCTCAATGTCTTTCCCAGCTCATCTCCGTCGCCAGTGCTCGGATGCCCGCGGATTTTCCTACACCGCAGCCCTCGCCGCCAACCCCACCCTGCAAGCCATTGAACTCGCGCACACCATCGCTTTCCGCCAAGGACTGAGCTCCTGAAAAGGACCTTCGCCCAAACCTCGAGTGCCTCCGGACCCACCTCGTCAGCGTCCAAGTACTTTGGAGGCGAGAACCGTATTGCGGGACATTAGCCCCAAGACTGCGTTCATCGGGCTCCGTATGAATGGGTCTGATCCTCCGTCGGACGCGGATGGATAGAGCAAGAGACGGAAAGGCGAGAGGCGAGAAGCGGAGAGGAAGGTGGGGCGGTCCCTAACCCCGTTGAAAGAGGTACGACGAGGACGGGGGTGAAAGAGAAAGTCAAAGGGGGCGATCCTCCTCGTGCCTCAGGATTAGGCGGCACTAGAGAACTGGAAGCGCAGAGATAATGGAATGTAGGAACGAGGAAAGGACGTAGGAACAGGGAGAAGGAAGGAAGAAGACGATGCTCACCCAACAACAGAATCTTACACTCCCGCTTGAACCGCCTATTATCCTCCTCGATCTGCCTATCAATCTCATCGCTGCGCGCCTTCCCCGCTCGGTCGGCTGTCGACACGCATCCGCCCATCCTTCCTTTGCTCTTATCCTGGGTCTTCTTGCCTGCTTGCTTTCCTGGTTATCCTAGCTTGATCTTGTGCTGGGCGGGTTCCCGAGTCCGGATGATGGATAGAGCCGGACTAGTCGGCTGCGTGGTCGTAGTGGTTCGTAGAGCGTGTAGCGCGTCGAGCGTCGAAGGGTAGAAGGGATGCGGCAGCCCTTCTGTCGTCGATCACAGCAATTCCCCTCCTGATATCAAGAATCGTCACAGACAATTTCCTTTCGCCCTCTTGAGCTGTGCCGTGTGCCGTGTGCCTCGTGCCGTGTATCAAAGGCGATATAGAGTGCCGGTCGTAGAAGGCGGGGTGAGGATGAGGAATGAGGGAGAACACAGCGGGATGAGGAATGAGGGAGAACACAGCGGGATGAGAGGGAGCGGGACGACGATGAGCACAGCAAGCGTGAAAGGCCAGAACACACACCCCTACCCTGCGACCACGCTGCAGAAGGGAACAAATTCCCCACACACCCGAATAAGGACAAAGCCAAATCACCCAAATCACTTTTTGATCCCGGCCGTGTGCCTCCTGTATGTAATTCCGCTTATCTCATACTCATCAATTTCGGTTCGGAAGGTGTCCCTGAACCTGACTTCCGGGATGCTGTTCAACCTTCAAACGCATTGAGTGCTTTCCTTCTCTCTCTCGTTCAACGACTAGTCGACAAGGAGGATAGCACAAGGGACAACGAGTAGGTGGCGATGGATAGGTACGAACCGGTGTCCTGAACGACAATCCCAATGACAACCCCATTGCTCGCTCTAGAACAAGGACAGCGAAAAACCCATTCGGGCCCGGCGGCGCTGTGGTGACGACACCCCTTCCAATTTCCATCAACGGCGTTCTGCTTTATTGAGGAACAAAGGGGGTCTCTGTCATGGTCGACGGTGTATATACGTTGTGTGCGTTGAGCGAAGGGGAGAGAAAGGGAGGGATTGGCTTCCATTCCATTCCACATCGTCCACCGTGAAGCGCTCAAGCAAGCAAGCAAGCAATCTCTAGGTCTTCCTCCACCCGGCTTGAGAGAGAGAGACGAACAGAAAGGTCCACCGAGCTGGCAGTAGACGCACACTACTCGCCTTCGGACACAAACGACGCCGACGCCTCCAACCCGAACGATGGCGCAAGCAACCTCGAGTCAACGACGGAGGACGGGATACATAATTAATTCGGGATGCCAACGTAGTGGGGGACGTAGTGAACGGGATGCACAGGGTGGTCTCCGTGTGGACACGAGCACCAAAAGCACCCAACCCTCCCGAGGGGGAAGACCTGGAGGTGGTGGACCTTGGACGGGTCTGGGAGACTTCGAAGGGTCTGTGCACCTTGGTCTACGTGGGACTCGGGTTTCCCTGAACTGCCTTTTCGGATTACACGATCGCTTCCTACTACTATCACTTCCTTTCCTCGAATCACTCACTCTTCCTCCTTATCACCCTCGTACAACGCTCGCTGCACCGGCTTCACACCTCAACTCAACTCACGCTCTCACCCCATCCCGCCCCTCAAGTCCAAACGCTACCCACACCTTCAACGGGATGCAGCAGTTTGGGATCCCGTCGATCCTGGATTCCATCCCCTGAAGTTATATATGCCGTGTGCTTCTTGTTGGGGTGAATGGCTTGGAAGAGAGATTCAGCGAGGCGATGGCTTGGTTATCAGTATCGTGAAGTCTGGCTACCTACTGACGGTGTTGGTTCACAACAGGTACGCTTGTTATGCTTCTGCTATGTCGCTCTCGATTATGGTGCTTACGATGTCATGTCAGCGAAAGGGAGGCTGGATTTGCATTGCCCGTTGTCTTCGCCTCACCGCTCGATCCACAAGACATCTTTACCTTCTCAAGGGGATCGCACTCTTTGGTCATGTCGACCGTCGAGCTCTTCCTCAGGTTATCGGGCCTTGATGGAATGGGGAATTGGTAAGTCGCCTGGAAGGATTCAAGGCAATCCGCAAGATCTATCGCTGCACCACCCATTCTGTACCGCGCGTCACGACCCCACCGCTCTACGGTCCCCTCGGGCACTTCCATGGGGAACCTACATGATTATCATCGTGTTGACCATTGACCTCGATGGCTCGAGTAGAGTCGGATAGAGCGGTCGGTCGGTCGGTAGTCAGGTGAATTTGGGATTCGATGTCTATTGATACCAGGACGTTCTCAGCTTACAGCAACTGCGTATTTGGGGATAATGACGAGGTGCTCTGCGCTACTACGTGTGCAGGTCACCCTCTATGCTCTCGATCTTGAAGAAACGAAGGAATCTCTTAGCCCAGCACCCCCATTTCACCGCTTGACACATAGGCTGCTCCTCCAGGGGGATAGTGCTCTTTGGTCATGTTGACCGTGGCGCTAGCGTCCTCCTTGTAGTATGCCAAGAAGTCCACAGCGGCGAACGGGTCAAGGGCTTGATATCCTAGAATTGCACCTCAGGAACGCCGAAATTCAACTTGGCACCCGACTCTCCTCGCCGCTCAGCTCACCAGCCCGAACTCTAAAGGATGATCTTGTTTGGTCGCGTTGACCAGCAGCAGCGTCTTCGAGTTTAGCTCTATGTGAGAAGTGGGCGGCAGGAAATTGGGTCTCGCAGCCCGCGCGTTTTTCTGTTCCTCCTCGTTGTTCCCATATCGTCTCACAGCCCACACCATCCAGTGTTTCAAGTACCCCCTATTCCGAGGTCCGAACCGGGGACTTTGGACGGGTCTCCGAAAACGAATAACCGTCTGTGCACGGTCTCCTTCGGACTCGGGCTTACCCGAGATCGCCGTTTCAATTCCCTTGCTTCGGATTCGAGAAGCGTTCTCGGTTTGCTTCCTTCTCGTCCACACCGCACCAGTACTACCGACGGACGATGCCACCTCGGACTCGTTCGCCCCTCAGGCTCAGGCGCTACACCAATCTTCACGGGAAACGAGCGGTTCAGTGTCATGTCGATCCCAAACCCCATCCCTGGAGGTTTGTACGTAGCCATGTCCTGATGGGGTGAATGGTCGAAGAGAGAGTCGCGTGGGTTGGGCGGCTCGATTATCGATATCGATAACTCCTGCATACTACCTTTGTCAATGAGAGAGAGGTACGTTCCTTATGCTCATTCGCTCAGGGTCTCGACTTTGACGATGTCAACGAAAGGGAGGCTATATCTACCTGTCCCACTGTCTACGACTCACCGTTCGGCGCACAGGCCGCCTCTGCAACGGACTCCTGCAA
Organism: Coprinellus aureogranulatus; assembly: GCA_027627275.1. Taxonomy (NCBI): domain Eukaryota; kingdom Fungi; phylum Basidiomycota; class Agaricomycetes; order Agaricales; family Psathyrellaceae; genus Coprinellus; species Coprinellus aureogranulatus. Next base: position 7,179 of record JANDKE010001008.1, read on the forward strand.
CGGACTAGCTCTTTGGTCATGTTGACCGTTGTGCTCGCTTTCTCCTTGCTGTGGGGGGATCCTGCATTCAGCGGTGAAGATGGCGCAGCTGGAAGCATTCTTGACTTCAGAAACCTATCGCTTTTGATCCTTGCCACTCGACTCTCTCCGAACTTGATTGCCTCGATATTCACCTTTTGCTTGACGCTTTCCAAGCACCATCGTCTGGGACAGCATGATCACCCCACAGCTCCACTAGTTGTGCGTTAACCCATGTCGATCAAACTCCCAGAACTTCAACTGGGTAGACGCAAGCTACCTTGATACCGACACCTCGCGCCGACAACTCCCGAGTTCAGGGATGACATTGATTGGCCTCCCGACCACTCATATCATCCCTTGGATTGAACGGGTAGTTCGGCACGAACGGCTATTGATGTGTATCGAACCTCCTTGCGTGTTCACTCTGACCATCTGCCGTGGATATGAGCCCGCTGTGATGCTCCGGTCTACCTGCACGATGAGCCCAAACTCAGGCTCTTCTGCTGACCTCAAATACACCCGGTGTGCATCACCATTCATGCCGCTCCTCTCAATGTACGCGATTCCGAGGAGAGGTGTCTGTCGGCCCCGTCGACCGCTGAGCCGATCCCAGGATGGCTGAGCCGTGTGAAGGGAGCGGCCGGTGGTTGAGTATAGCGGCCTATGTGTGTCTTCCGTTTCAAGACGGACTAGAAAGGGCGTCGAACTGGATTTGTGTTTCTCTCATCGCTTCACCGCTCGACATCGCACCATCAAATCCAACGGGACTGCTGTTCTTTGGTCATTTTTGACCTATGAATGCTTCCTTTGAGTAGAGAAGTTCTCGAAATCCGTGGTGAAAGGTCGTAGCCTGGGCGACTGTCAACCCTGGAAAATTTGAGGGAAATCTCAGTCCACATGCGTTGGCTTTACTACTGAGGGATATCTCAGGCAAAGCCTTGCCTCGTCCATTGCCTCCTCGCCGCTCAAGATAGTGATACTACCTCTATTGCAATCTAGGCCCGTCCGATCCCAGGTACGCTCACTCGAATGTAGAATTGAGTTTGGACTTTCAGGGTGAATTGTCAAAGCTTGGACGTAGGTTCATTCCAGAGACGAGGTGCAGTATCTGGCGTTTGGAAGAGTCGTCTCTGGTTATCGCACTTCCTTGGGGGAATTTGATATCTAGAGATCTTAGTCTCTCCTTGTCGAGACACTCTTGACTACTCATCTTATCAAGTCCAACATTATGGGAACCCTGTTCTTTGCGTACTTGGCATGGCAAATATATAGAGAATTGATGCTTACGGGCAGAAAGATATGATAGGTACTTCTGTCGAAACTACGTCGTACGGCAAGGGCAGGTAATCACAGGGTGTACTGGATTATTCCGAAGGGGGGGATGGGCGCTTTGTCGTCGCCGGAAGTTCCGCATGCCTCGAGATGCAATAACGCGGAATGAAATTCCCGTAAGCATCCTTCATAAACATGAGAGTGTGGATGACCATGAAGCGTTCGGTCCAATAGAAGCTTCCTTCCATAAGGCGCACAGTTTCATTGCCAGGTCCAGCGTCTAGGTACCGCTGATACAGCTGGTAGAGACGCGGTCGAAGCCATGTCTGAGCGACCTTGTAAGGGTAACTTTTCTCTCCGGATCCCAACGTATCCCACCACTCCTCATTCGCTCTCACATTGGACCCTCGCTGGATATCGGATGCCACCAGCGGTTTCACTGCCTTCAGTGCGCGGCTCGAGTTGAGATAGAGGCAGGGCAAAGCTTGGTGTAACGGGAGATTCTCTTGGAGCTTATCCACATCGGCTTGACCCCTCGAATATAGAATACCATAGAACCGAGCCATTAGTCTTGCATGGTAAGAGCGCGTTGCCTGTGAGTACCCTGTACCCTTAGAACGATGAGCTACACAAGTCAAAGTCAGAATTCGTGACTGGAGGAAGCTCGTGGGAAGGCTGAAGGCGTACCGTAGTGGTGGATACGGGCGAACTTGCACTCCATCTTGTGTCTCTCGTCCCAGTCTAGCTTCTGGCATATGTAGGAGCAATACACGACGGATGTGCATCCTGCGCAGTTTTGACACCATCTCGCGAAATTCCATGGCACTGGATTCGGCTAGTGAGGATCGGAACAGCTTCAAGCAAGCAATATCAAAGCTAACCGATGGATAATCGCAAAGATTGACTTGTCCGAAAGAAACATTTCTTCCCATTTTTACCATCGATTCGATCACATGCGTGAAGGACGCCCACTCCAACCCTATTACAGGCATCGCTCTGACGCTTGCATCAGCCTCAGCAGGGAACTCGGCTATCTTCAGCTGCTCGAAGACAGAACGGCGATACATGTACCATCCGATATAGTCGATACAGCACTTGAAGCGACCCAGAGTGGCATCATTTTTGGGGGATACGCGTGCTGCGAGGCGAACTAGCAGGGGTAGGATACCCGTGGCAATGGTATCGCGAACAGCATGTGCGGTGTGTGATGGGAAAAGGGTGACAGAGTTGATGAAGTAGAAAAGGCTGTTAAGAAGGAATTGTGAAGCGTCCTGAGCGATGGTCGGAAATGATGGGTGGTTTGATACGGTGTCAAAGACTTTGTGAAAGGTCTCTCCAACAAGAGCTATGTATCCCGCTTTCTCCAATGGGCGGTACAGGGCAGATGATTGAACAATGAGGTAGTCGGCGATACGAATGAGGTGGTGGAAGTTCCCAAGTAACCTCCCAGGTTGAGATAGATCGAGGCGATGTATACGCCCGATAATCGCTAGAAGGAAGAGCTTCTGCGAAGTATATCCCTCTGATGACATAGCTTCAGTGAATCGTTCGCGACCAGCCTCGTGAGCGAGGGTTTTGACTACACAGTCAATGAGCGGGCATACAGACCACAAAATGTCCCTTTCGGTCCGTGATTCCATGGCGAGGTCAGGTCCAGGGCCTTTGCTAACCCAGAGTCGAATGAGGAGTTTCAGAAAGACCGCCTCTGAGACCAGAGCATCCAGCAAGGCACGCCCACGCCCATCAAGTCACGAAGTCTGTCGGCATACGCGAGAATTGCCCGCTCCCCGTCGCCCTCACGGAACACTAGTCGATTGTCGAAGAGGAACAAATTCCACAGGCAGAAGGCGTAGACTTCGGTTGTCATCCGACGAGCGAACGTTTCTTTCATTCGCTGATTGGCCTGACTGGCCTTGGCAATGCGGTACAAGATGAGGACGCTCGGAAGAGCGCGCTCGACAGCCTCATTGATGCCAGAGGTTCCCGATATTGGCGTCGCCGGGACGATTTCAGCTTCGAGGTGCTTAAACGCGACCTCAACGACCTCTTCCGTACGGTAATCAGGTGCCACATCATCGTGTAATCGCCACAGAGATTGAGGGCATCCTTCTCCCGCACGGGACAGAATCTAAGGCGGATATATGAAGTCGAGTTTGATGAGGCTTGAAGAAACCCAACGACGTACCTGGGAAGGCTTAGCCGCTTGTGGCATGGCGATTCGTTTTGGATATGTAAGGGGGACGCAATGGAGGTGAAGGTGGCACGAGGACAACGGCGAGTTCTGAATTTTTCTGGTCGTGCCATTAGGGAGAGGGCACAGCCACTCCGGCAAATACCGGTCCCAAAAGAGCCCCAAGCCATACTCGGATTCGAAAGTAGATGATGGCAAATTGTGACATATTCGAGCTTCACGCTTCACGGGCAAGTCGGTGTCACTATTTGGGTGCAACGGTTTGTGTGGGAGGCGAGCTTGGCTTCGACCATCTAGTTGGAGACATATGTACTAAAAGCAGGGACAACATCAACCAGCCCAATTAAATCTCCTTTCCATTCATCCAGCGCCTGTTTGCATTTACAAGCCCCACTATTGCAGGAATCCTTTTCCTTTGCAAATAGCCCTGAAAGCGCGCTTCCCACATTCTGAGTCAAATACTCGTAGCTGGGCTGTGGTATCGCCTTCTGTACCTCCGGAAAGTACCTGTCCCAACTGTAGCATCCAAAAGCCCTTAAAGGCAGGGCCCAGGTTTTGGACGAGGGACCCTGGCGATAAAGGATACTGTAGATACGCTCGACGTAGGTCGTTTTGTACTGTAGCTAATGTCGCTTAAGGGAGGGTGTATCAAGCATAAGAATTTTGCTTACCCAAGCATAAAGTCCCGCCTCGTTCAGCACACCTTTCATAACTTCCTGAGTGTTTCCTAAGGTGAGCGGTGCTGCAACGTCTGCAATAATAGGGTAGTGGTGCTTGACCGAATAAGCGAGGGCCTTTGCTGGGTATGCTTTGAATGTAGAACTGTAGCTCATGAGGTTGCTGAAATCAAAGGAGATAATGGGCCATGCGCACCGGATATAGAGGCTACAAGCTCCAAGCGCTGGGTAGACGACATACTTCTCAGCGGCATGGGCTACATCAAACAGTTCATCTTCACTGAAGTCGAATATGTCTGGGTACTGGGTCTTGTGAGCGAAATGCATGAGTTTCTTCAGTGTGTCACCGTTCTCCGTAAGGTCAACCACCTCCTTGCTGTCCGATGTCGCACTGGGGGGGGGAGGGGAAAACCGTCGCTGAACTGGTCCAGATTTGCTTTTGTGAGCACCGATGAGGATCTTATCAGATGATCTGAGTACGACGTCAACTGGAATTTTGACAGCCTTCCACTGAGAAACATTCGTCAGGCGCCATCCTGTTTGTACCCCGCGCAAAGGTGACCAGACCTGGACAAAAGCGCCTCTTCCATGCTCGACTACGAACGTGGGTTACTTATCAGTGGATGGAGGTGGACGGAAAGATGGCGACATCTCGATTTGGCGCCGCAATCATCCTAGATAACGTCCGCCCTTAATTCAAATTATGCGTCAAAAGCAAGGCTCATCATCACCTTATCTCCCTCTGTCGCCTTTACATTCATTTCCGCTGTTGTTGAATCGTCACTACTGCACTCGAAAACGCGTGTGATCTCAATAGTGGTGCTTCGAACTGTTTATACTGACAATGTGCCCTCGGGTGAGTCTGCTCCGCTTCGGGAATATAGAGCGGTTGCAAGGGCAGGTGGCCAAAGTGGGGAGGAAGCCTCAAGTGAGAGTACTGTATGTGACAGTCAATACTATAGAGCAATTTGAAAGCAAGAGCAAAGGAAAGAAGGTCAGAGCTAGGGAAGAGGGTAAATGGCGACATAATTTCAATATAAGGGGGATTCCCGATCGAGGCGATGAAGAGTCGCTAATCTAGAGGGGATGAGCTGTCCGTGGTAGTGTGTCTCCGTAATCATGCCTGACTTTTGTAGCCGCAAAAGCCGCAGAAAATAGGCTTAGAGAAAAAGGATGCGCGCGCGCACCTGCACATTTTTCAGAAGAATGACCTCTACCTGGACGAGAGGCGTTGGCATGGAAAGGTGGCCATCGTAGAGGTAGAACCTGCAAACCCCTTATCTTGGTCGGGCACGATGCTATTTCGCCAAACGCCGATGAGGTACACTACAGGCAAGGTCCGCTCTCATAATCGCAAAATTAGGGCAAGAATGTACCCAAGAATCGGGAAAGAATTCGGCCTGCTTGCCGAGCACGTCCATGGTTTGTATTTTCCACTTTTGGAATGAGGCTTGCGGGGTATGCAGGCTGCCTTGTAGTTCTGAGTTCAGACCACGCAAAGAGAACGCCTCAAAGGGAGTTGCAAAAGTCGATTATTTCCCGGTCCTCATCTCAAATCTTTGCAACTGATGCTCACTCCGAAAACAGATGGGCGTGAACGCCAGATCCCTGCACGTATCGTTTCCCATCACGCACATCGGGAGGGATCCAGGCTCCAGCGTCCCGAACCTCGTTCCTGGATACTTTCTTGCACGATAGAAGTGGTGTTCTGCCTGCAGTGGTATCTCTCGTACTGCCTCGCATGCCTGTATCCCCTGCCAAATACGACAACGCTACTCGTTTTCTTTTCTATTTTGAAGCACATTGTCCTCAAAGGGGTGTGAATTCCCATCCCCTGGTTCGCGAGTTTGTCAGTATTCACGATGAAAGGCAGGGATCGCTCACTTTTCAGGACCAGGATTTATCATCAATCCTGAGGCATCTCGGCATATCTCTGAACGCAATAGTCCGCCTCAAGGCCCCCCTTAGCGTCTGGCTCCAATTTGATAGTCAGAATCACCATGAGTCGATTTCCCCAAACGAACGACGCCTCGACCAGCCGCAAATTCTGATTCCGTCCACCCTCTGCTCGGTATCTCTCGACAAGCTGAAAGATCCTCGGTTTAAGCCATGTCTGCGGTAAGTGAGCCTTCTTTCCGTCCTCTCCGACTGCACCCCACAAGACCTCTTCAGTGCTAGAGAACCCGGGAACCGACACGGGCGCGAGCGGTTTCACGCGGCGAATGATTCCTGTCGAGGTGAAGTTGGTGGTAGGCAGGGTGTGGTGAAAGGGAAGATCGGGGTAGTGGGATTTCGATTCGGATATTAGTTGGAAGTTGAGCCCGACGTAAAGGTCTCTGATGATTTTCGCATGGAAGGCTCGGACTGAGTGAGGGTACCAAGTACCGGTGGAGCAGCGAACTACGAGAATACCGATAAGAAAATGGAGATGAAGCTGAGAGGGAATAGACGTACGGTGGTGTTGGTGGCGTGCATGTCGGCACTCGGATCGGTGCTTCTCATTCCAGTCTCTCTTTTGACAGGAGAGAGAACAGTATACGACGGACGAACAGGCAGCACACTGCTTCGAAGGTCCATCTTTCTTCCTATTACACTATAGTGGATAGCGTCAGCAATAGGATTCTGAGACAGCGTAAGAAGGGAGGCTCACTCCATGGTAATCGCATAGCTTCGTTGTTATCGACGGAAAGCTACGGTAAGCCTCTGCCATGACCGAGATCATATGCCTAAACCCTCCCCATGGCAAACCCAGTTCCGGACTGGCCAACAGTTTCGCGTGATCGTCCGCCGGAACGTCGGCCTTGATCAACTCCAGCATGATAGTAGGATGGTACATGAACCAGCCAATGCTCTGAATGAGACCCTTGAACCGAGCAGCTGTAACCTGCTTGTCCTTCGTAGCGGCCGCTGTTTGGCGAACGGCGAGCTGGAACAACCCACCAGCTATCATGTCACGGTACGCGCATACCACCGGAGTTGGGGAGCGTAACAGGATCAGCAGAAGTCGCCCTATGAGACCGACGGAGTCTCCCGCCGCTTCGGGCGACCCACGAGCCAGGTCCGCGTGCTGCCAGATCAAACCATATGTTCTGTCGAGCGCGACACCGAATTTCACCATATATCCTGCCCTCTGTAGTGGACGTCGAAGGGATGGTGCCTGGCCAGTAATATGGACGATGATCTCGACCAAGGCTTCCATGTTAGCCAGCTTGTAAATGAGATTCATAGTCTTGTTGTTATGCATCTCTTCAAGGCGGTCCAAGATCGTTCGAGTGAACCGACTTTGTTTGTAGGTATCGGCCATGAGGACCTCGACGAGCCTCTCGCAGCCCACGCTGTTCTCGACCGCCATCTCCATACAAGCGAGTACCGGACAGACACTGTTGCTCTCGCTAGTCGGGATTGTCGTCCGCGGACTCATAAGCAGATTCCCGCGAGGCTCTCTCACTCCCCAAAACAGGATGAGAAAGTCGATGTACGACCGTTCGAGGACGAGTAGACCCAACATGGTGTCGTCAGACTTGATGAGAACCATAATCGACTCCGCCAATCCCAGAAACGCCGCACGCACATCACCCAGTTTTCCGCGTACACCTGCAGGCGCCGAGGAGTATCGCGCGACTAGGAACAGGCACCAGTCGCAGATAACCTGTATATCCGCCTTCACTCGATCTAGGAAAGCGTGCTTTCGCCGAGAGTTAGAGAAGTTGACGGTTTTGGCGACGATGTAGATGCACGCCAGGGCTCGGTCAGCGGTATCGTCCGCCTTGGCGGCGTCCTGACGCCGCCACTGGACTTGCGCAGTACTGGGACATCAATCAATTCCTCTGGAGGGTCCCCACCTGTGCGAACTTGAAAATAGATATCATTGAGTACTTCGGTGATTTGATACATGGACGCGTGGACAGTTCGAAATGTGCATATACAGGGCGCTCGTTAATCGGATTATCAGAGAAAGATGTGCATAGGGGGGACGTGGGATAGAACTGTGGATTGGCAAAAGGCGAGACAAGATAGACGGCAACTGCTGTCTTCAGATCTCAAGATCTTGGTAATCGCAATTAGTCAGAGTCTTCTTTGAAGGATTGGAAGGTCGCCCCACCTGCGATTAAGCGTCTGATCTCCCCTACATTCGACGAAACTGCTGCTCCGAAGACTGAAGAAGTCGTGTTAACCGGGGGTGCACATGTTAGGCAGACAAATCACTCACTTTCCGCCGCATCCCTCGGGGATTTAGCCAAGATGTTGGCCATCGTCGTTCCATCTTGAACGTCCTCGGAGACACCCTCCCGACGGAGCTGGCTTAAACCTGCCCAAAAGGTATCACCAGCAGTAGGGTTACCTTGAGGGCCTTGAACCGCTCTCGTACGGTCCTCTACTCCGCTGATTAGGCCCCGTAACACCATGTCCCCTTCATAGAAGGCAACTAATGCCTCCTCCCTCCAGGTGAGGTGTCGCAGAGCCGCTGCGATGAATTCATCAGGGTGATAGATCCAGAAGTGGTACGCGAGGTTGTTGGCCCATGGAAGGGAGGCCACACGTAGTCTGTACAGTCCGTCGCCTGACAGGATGTCCTTGGTGAGTTCGATGCTTCGGCCGAAGAGGGTGCCCCATACAACCCAATTGATCTAACAGATAACCTGTGAGTGGGCCACAGCATTGAAAGAGAAGACATACATCGACGATAGGGCTGGCTAAACCATAGATCATACGCCCAGGGTCTCTCCGCGAGAGGCTAGCACGATTCTCTTCAATGAACTTCTTGATCAGCTGAACTCCGCCTGGTTGTCTAGCGATCGCCTTGGTCCTCTCCTTGACAGTCTCTTCAACAGCGTACGAGCAAAAAGTTTCCACCCACCCGTCGTCGCACGAGATGGCGGGCCAGGAATCTGACTGAGAGTGAAGTCGCCCTTCTAGATGGGCGGTGGTGAGGGCGCCCTTGAGCAACATGGCCTCGGCATTTGTCATCTGCGAGCCTTAGTTCTGAGATCCAAACTTGAAAGCCAAATGAACTCACCGCTCGACCTGGACCATCAAAGAATGAGGGGTGGAACCGGTGCCACATTACACCAGAAGACTGAGTCAACGAGAGGCCCTTGACGAGAAGGGTGAAGTCGGCACCCTTCAAAGCCGAGATGCAATAATCAGGGAGGATATGGTACTGAAGAATGCTGCCCGCGACGGTGAGGCCGGTTTCGATGCTCGTTTCCCAACTCTGTTTAGATATCTGAAGGGAGCGATCAGCGACCCGGGTACGATGAGAAGATGAGACGCTCACTTCGAGTCCAACAAAAACCATGACTACTTCCCACAGATGGCGAAGGACTGTCTGGTCTAGAGCTACTCCCGCCGTAAGTCTAAGTGGAATGGTATCTCCATGTTGCTACTCACCATTGCGATAATGAGAACGTTCCTCGGCAGACTCCTCATAGGCGGTGACAAAGGCCGCGATGTGTCTCATTGCTTCTTTGAAATTCGTATCGAAGTCGTCATCGCCGGAGCACAAACTCTCAAAGCAAGAGATGGCGACAGGAAGGAGCTGGCCCTGATGAGTGAGCTGGTTGATGTTGAGGAACTTGAGGGCGACGTTCGATATGGCGGCCTTGAGGGGTCCCCGCAATTTGAACAACCGTTCCCTTGCCTTCTTCTGCTTCGCCGAGCCGTTGGGAGCAACGACCGTGGATATATTCATGCTGTTGGTCGGTCGTGGTGGATAGACGTGAATAATCTCTGTCCCTCGGATGTACCTCTCCCGATACCGAAATTCTACAAGGTCCTGGAGAAATGCATCTCTCGATGGCAGGATGACGACACGAAGACTATCCGGAGGGGTCGTATCGTCGAATGGGTGATTGGGCGCTTCAAATTCAGGCATGGTGACAGGAACGTAATGGTCGGGTACGGCTAACGCCTGGGGAGATGGGTGGAACAGGTCGTGGAGGTGGGGACGGCTCAACGTGGTGGGGGTTTATCGCAGTCACCGGTGAGCCGACGGAGGGGTTCCCTGATGCATCGGGGAATCTGGGCGGGGGATCGGTCTGCGAGTCGAGTGGGGGAATTTAGTGGGTGGTTTCTGGGTTGTATATGGGATAGCCCTCCTGGGTATCGGGGAACGAGTGGCTGCCGCCTAGTTCGTCACCACCTCGTTCGTCGCCGTCTTGTTCGTCGCCGTCTTGTTCGTCGCCGTCTTGTTCGTCGCCGTCTTGTTCTGGTTCATC
>JANDKE010001009.1:0-17551 GCA_027627275.1 Coprinellus aureogranulatus
GAAAGCAAAAGAGAGTGAGGCGAACTCGACTCGCAATTCCTACTACTAATTAGGTACAGGAATAAAAAAGAATTTAACATGACAACAGCGGAAAAGTACATGGCGTGTGAATGCGTTCAAGGGTGTCCGATCGAGCGGGCAGTCGTCGATTGGCTCCAGGAGATGATTGCGCTGGCTTGCTGACACGAAGAACCGAGTTCCGAGGCGTGTAGAGACCTATCTGCTCGGTTAGACGATGATTTCCAGTGCCCAGGATGACTCGGGAACTCACAGGGGCAACAAGCGAGGCAACAACCGGCGACTGGGCACCTTGAAATGTAGAACGGGTCCAGACGAAGCGAGCGCCGTGTGAAGTGAGCGCCCAAGCCAAGAACGACAAGGAAAGCGAGATGTAACGCTTTACATGGCTGCAGAGGCGAAAGAAAGCGAAAGAAAGCGAAAGAAATTGAAATCGGGGTGTTGGGGAACGNAAGGAAAGGGTGGGAACGACTGGGCTGTGGCCAGCGTATATATTGGGCGCTGTTACGTCTCAAAGAAGTTTCATTTCGAGCAGAGAGGGGCTCGGTTATATTTAGAATACCAAGCCAACGACTTTGTCCATATTCGGCGACAGCGGAAATGAATGGGCTATCTGGAGCCCCTCTTTCATTCCCATCCTTTCAACACATTCCCCTCATTCAAACAACCCATAAACACCTCAAAGTACGCATTTCCGATGCCCAGGATACCCACTTTGCTCAGTATCTCTTTAGAAATGGCTGAAACCACCACGGACAAACGGGCGCCCACAACAGCGGCAACAATAAGCCCGGATGACTCCGAGGTGCCCGAAAATGCGTCGGAGAGCCCCTCTATTCAGCTGTATGTGAGAAACATTACTGCCCTCCCTATTCTAACTTCCTCTCCTCAGTCTATTAAGCCTCTTACCTCCCGGTTCTCAAAGGCCTACATCCTGCGCTGCGCACGGGTTGAACGCGCGCGTTTCGGTACGAGTGTGTTTGTACATGTTTACATGGTCACTACTAACGACGATTTCGCTACGATTTCGCTAGGCGTCTTTACTCACCAATAGGGACAACACTTCTGAGGGACAAAAAACTGAGTAGATAATGTTACAATGTGCTGTCATTGAGTCGTGTTTATAAATTATGTGTGAACATCGACGAGTACCCATCACAGGTACCCGTGCACCCAGAAACTCGACCCAGATCCGCACAGGTCAGTTCCCACGGCTCACCCGGAGCCGCGGATCGCTATACCCACGAGTGTTCTCACGGATCAACCTGCAAGTACCCATGGGTGGGTGGGACTCGTGTTCATCCTTATACGTAAGTAAGACTCGTTCTTTTAATGCAGGCTTTGCCCACTAGAATTTGACACTTAAAAACCAGCCATATGGACATTTTCATGGCACCTTATCTCCCATCACTCTGCTTAATCAATTATCTGATGGCACATTTTTGCCTGCTTCTTTGTTCCCTCCATGTTGCACACCCATCATGTTCATGACCATTCTCATTGTTGCTACATCTGTATCCCAGTGTTGTATGCACTTACTGTATATAGACTGCAGCAATGTGCAGGTGTGCACAGGTGTGTGTAGATGTGTGCAGGTGTGCGTAGATGTGCGCAGGTATGTGTAGATGTGTGCAAGTATGTGTTGGTTGAATGGGTAGTCTTTTACTATATATCGCATGTGTGTCACTTTGTGTTAGTGCCCACTCACTGTGCATTGATGTTAAGCTGGCATATATTCTCAGTATAGAGAATTAAAAACTCTTTACATAAGAGCGGATGCTTGTTATGAACTGCAACTTTGTTGCAAGAAAGCAAACACTGTAATTATATTACAGTTATCTTGTCAGGCTAAAATAACAATAAGCAGATTTTCACACTAATTTTAGAGCACTGCTTTTTTATTAGTTTCTGGTTTTTGGGTCATGCAATGCCATCAATCTATGACGCATAGGCAGTCCCTTTTATTGATGGCAGGGACTGCCTATGCATCATAGATACTATATTTGATGCCATCATTCATATTGTGATAAGCAAAATAACAGCATGAGTGAGGATTGAACTTGTGTACTGCTAATAATATATCATACAACATATTCCATTACACTATATAGTCTTAGATATAGAAGAGGTTCCAACCATTACATCCAATTTGAAAAAAAAGAATTGAGCTTTCATTTATTAAATAGCTATATAGTGTGTTTGTTTGTATGAAAATCTCCTATCAGTTGCTTTGTATATATGTCATGAGGTTATGTCAGAAATACAATAGAAATGTAAACCCAAGTATTGCCATGTAAAGCAATGGCCCACTAAACACAAGTTATGGCTAAATGGGAATGCCAAGATCTCAGAAAGCTGTCTGAGTTTCTCAGAATGCGGACTAAACATTTGCATGGCAAAATCTCAATCAAATATCTTACCTGGAGAAAATTGTTTTTAGGTTCAGGATGCAAAATGCTAAAGCTGCTTGAACACCCATGCCTGAAGAATATAAACCATTGAATCCTGAACTCAGGGCACTATTCTTATCCTTAATTGGATCACTCTTGTAGTTAATATTGGGAACACATCCTGACATTGTCTATGCAGTTATTAGACTGGCACAATTCTCTGCAAATTCATTGCAAAAACACATTGACAAGGCTAAATATATCTTCTGGTACTTAGTTGGGATCAAGAATTATGCCTTAGTCTATAATAGGCCAGGAGGACAAGGTCTGATTGGCTGAAGACCCTAACTTCAGAAGGTCTATCTGGCAATATTGTTATGCTAGCTGGATGCACTATCTCTTGGCACTCGCGTGGACAGAAAACTGTTGCACAATCTAGCACTGAAGCGGAATACATGGCTTTAGCAGAATCAGCTAGACAAGTCATATAGGTTGAGCGACTGTTTGAAGAAATGGGCATTCATTTGACTGCTACACCGGTCTGCTCTGACAACCAAGGCACAATCTTTGATGCCTCCAATGCTGTTTAGGAAAAGTGCATTAAACATATTGGTATGCACTTTTCCTAATATACTACCACTACATTCAAGAGTGTGTTGGAGATGGAAATTTAGATGCGCTATTCCCAACTACCATCTGTGCTTTATGTTTCATAAGAGATGACATGATACAGTGCACCTCTCAGCAATTGCTTTACAGGCACTAACTCTCAATTTCCAAGCATCAAATGAGCAACAATTAGCTTTGTTTGAGCGTAAGTATTGTACATGTTGGAACCAATCAAATCACAATGACTCAAAAAACCAATTCTGCATGTTCAGTACATTGTAGTTCAGGTTATTGGTGGGTGAGCAGTGTTTTGTGCCAGCATGATGTGATGCCATTGCTTGTGGATCAGTGGCAGTAACTTGCCCAAGATCCGCTGAAAGTGTCTTGTGCAAACATCTGTATATTGATTTAGTTGATGGCATCACTTGCAGATCAGTGGCAATGCACCACCTTTCTAAAGTTGCTTCAAAGTGTCTTGCAAACAGTCCCCAATTTCTCAATATAATAGAACAATTCCTCCATAAACTCCGGACCCATAATCTCCAGATCTGCCTTCTTTCCATCCTGAGGGAGACATCTTAATTTATCCCTTATCACAAGTCAGGTCCAGTCCTCAAAGCTTTCTCAAGTTCAGCTTTTACTTTGCGTTATCAGGAGTGCTATTTCTGTAGTACAATGTTCTCATCTTGAGAAAAGTTAGCATGCAGTAGCTATATGTTGGGGTTGCACATGGAAGTCTAATACCTTTAAACAATCTGACTTAGTCAAAGGTTGCATTCCCTCTTTGTCAACCTAAAGCCTGTGACTTTTATGTTCAAGGAAAGGAAACCGGATCCAAATCATTGAGAAGCTTACCGCTTACCGCCATCAGGGTTCACCTTCCTGAGTTGACTCGGGCATAAACCAATCCACTTGAGGTCCAGAACCGTCAAGTTGGTGCTATCACATGATGTGTTAATATTTCCAATTTTATTTGTCACATACATTGTGATGCTCCTGACGTTGCAGTCATTTAGAGACATCACAGTAACCTTCAGGTTGTCTCTCTTGATAGTATGCAAAAGGGAACATCCACAGATGTCCCTATGCCCTCTTGTCTGACACCTCAGTCACCTGGCTGACCCAACCTCTAAGGTTGTTGAAAATGCCTCAGCCAGCAACCTAAGAGGGTGCCCAGCCATGGGCTGAGCCACACCTGGCTGGGGCCAGCTCCAGCCATTGGCTCAGCTGCTGCTCAATATTCTCAGCCAGCTTATGAAAGGCCCAGCCTGTTGCAGCCAAAAGTTACTTTCTCCAGCCAACCTCAGCCAGGCTGAGTGTTGGCTGAGCTTGGCTGAGCCAGCCTGCCTTTGGCTAAACCAAAATTCAGAAAATGGCTGAGCCATTTGTGGACTTTGGCTGAGCCTTGTGAACATTCGCTGAGCCTTTCAGTCCTTTGGCTGAGCCTTGTAAACATTGGCTGAGCCAATGGTAGCCATGTCACATCAGTGTCACATCAGGTCACAGTGACAGTGATGTGACTGATGTGACATGACACAGCTACACTATGATATCATCATCTCAAAAATGATAATAACATCAAGTTGGAAAATATGATGTCATATGGGTCAGATCAATGATGTCATTGCTTAGGCACCAATGACATTATAGGTGCAAGCATCAATAGCATCATAAATCCAGGCACCAACGATGTGATGGTTTCCAGGCACAGAATGAGGTTATGATGCCAGACACATGGTGATGTCATAGTGTCAGGCACAGAGTGACATCACAAGATCACAGAGTGTTGCCATCAACCTCATTTAGATTAGATCACACACAGCAATAACAGCAATAGACAAAGATAATGCGTGATCGATATGAAGATCTTACCTGATTGTGATGATTTTGATATCATTAGAAAGCTCAAGACAAGCAGAGTCCATTTATATCCACCGCTTATGTAAGTTATGCCATTATCATATAGAAATATCTGATTGTTTTACAGATTGTTGATTATAACATGTTATCTAGGCCTTCTATTCAGAAATTCCAGTGACTATGCAACCAAAAGTAGTTAGGAACGATTCTATAGAGAAATTTAGAGAAGCCTCCAGCAAATTCATGCCAAAAATGCGCCTGGAATTGGCCAAATTCCATTAAGCGCCCAGGCACTTAACGGGCGCTTATTTTCCCGTACCCTATTTAAGAGTATAGACAGAGCCTATATACCATGTGTGTGGTACTGTCAGAAAGCGTACATTCCCAGCTTTCTAGTGGTGTATATCACTTATGCATAGGTACTCAGCAACACCATTAAACAGGTCAAACAATGATGAAATCACAATTTTGAGTGTGTATCACCTGTTTTTCACCTACTTCACAGCAATGTTTGAGAGAGTGATCATCTGCATTGGAAAGGGTATCAAAAGAGCTCTCCAATGCAACAAGTCCCTAGCAAAACAGATAAGAACTGGTTGCTAAATGCATTGAGCATAGTGAATTGGCACAGTTGCTCTTGCACATTTGCAACTTCTGGTTCAAATTGCATTGTTTCACCTGTATCTTTGGCTAATGTTGTCCGTTCTGGAAGCTGTTTTTTGCAGTATGGAGGTTTAAGATAGGGCTTTCAAAATGTATGCATCATACAGTGTGGGAATGTGCACAGCCACACAGAAAGTGACTATCGCTCATTTCTGTGCTGTATTGCGAATTGGCCATCTGATGATGTAGATAGTAGCCCTAACAAGGTTTGAATGTTCCCACACACACTATACCATACTCTTGATACATCTTGAGCATAGTTGTTGCAGCCAAGTAAGTCTTTGCATTTCAGAATGCACAACAAATCATTTGCCTAACTTGCAGTGTTTGAACTGGTACACCACATGATGCAAACAGAACACTAAAGCTACAGTGCAAATCTGAACTAGACTGTAGTTTCTGTCAATTCCAGGTGTTAATCTGCTTAATTTTGAGTGTATGTGACATTTATAGCAGAGATCTCCAGCAATTTGCATGATATAGATACAAATATGGCTTTTAGACATGTTCAATGGAACAATATCTACTTTCCAATGCTTGAACCTTAAAGAGGGCAATGAGAGCTTTCTGGCGATACCCAACACTTCTTTATCGGGCATAAGATAGTGGAGATATCTTGTAATCTGTATTTCGCATCTTATCTAAATGAGGTGGCTAAATGAGTGATGTCATGTGCCTGAAGATCAAATGATGTCATGTACCTGTTCCTGTGCCTGATCATCAAATGACATCATATTTCTGTGCCTGTGCCTGAAATCAAGGCACAGAATATGTCTTAATGCTAATCAGAAATGATGTGACATCATTAATTAACTGTAATGAACTATGACATCATAGGGCTACTATGACGTCATAATGATGTCATAGTTTCAGAGTGATGTGTGTGTGACACACTATTTGATGTGTGACAGAGGTGTGACAGAAGTGTGACAAGGGTGTGACACTTTGGCTCAGCCAGACTATGTTATGGCTCAGCCATCCTACACTTGGCTGAGCCACAGGTCTATTTGGCTCAGCCAGGGCTGCAGAAATGGCTGAGTAAAAATGGAAATTGGCTGGGCTAGTTGTAACATTGGCTGAACCAAATTGTCCAGCCAGGAAAAGGCTGAATGGAACACTCAGCCACCCCCAGCCATTCTAGAATTGGCTCAGCCATGCTCAGCCATACCACCACCAGTACGCAGCCAAGCTGAGCCAGTGGCTGGGGGTGGCCCCAGCCAGGTGTGGCTCAGCCCATGGCTGGGCACCCTCTTAGGTTGCTGGCTGAGGCATTTTCAACAACCTAAGAGGTTGGGTCAGCCGGGTGACTGAGGTGGATGAGGAATAGGCGGCAGCCAGTCAGAAGCACATTGAGGTGTGTTCCATCCAATTATATACTCTTACCGCGCATTATAAGCCTGGCCAACGTTGTTAACCACTCCAAGGGGGCGACGACGGTCTGCGACGGCGGTTGTCAGGATTTGTTCATATCGATGAGCTCAGAATGGCACATACCCGTAGCCTGACGGCTGCTCGATGACGTTTGATCACAATGAACGCCTGAGCCACTGCACCAGGTGCTCGATTGTGCCCACAATGCGTCCTGATTATGGGCGTACATATGAGGCATGGGGAGCTGAAGTCAATACTGAGTAAACGAGAGGGAGACGACGGTGGGATGAGAAGTGCAAGTTGCACGTTCATATCGCAGTGAAGCAATGAGGCAGGCACGTGTCGAGCATGCAGCACTGCCCCATTCGCCAATAAGGGTTGATATCCCATTCACCTGGGTGACTAATAGCCCGGCAATTGCCGGGCTATTAACCTGGTTGCTCGTCGTGGGGGTTTCGCTCCTCTAGAAATCGTAGAAATATTTGCAGTAGATATAAGCGGTGCATAAATATATAATATGTGCTTTAAGATGTGGTGGATGGCGTTTAGGGTGCAAAACTGAGGTACGTCGGGGTCTGGCTATTAATCTCGCGATCTGATTGGCTGGGTTATTACTATTAGCCAGGTTAATAGCCAGCACAGCCATCGCCCCTATTCCGGCTGACATCCTTCGGGGTCGAGCACCTGTGGTCATGTTTCAGCGCTCTCTCAACCTGAGGACTGCACATACATCACTTCTAAATACTCTTACGCACGCCTGACTCAATTAGCATAACTTTCTGTGCAGGTTATACCCCCTTGACGTCCATTAAACATATTCCACTTTCGGTGCGGTTCCACCTTCTCGCGAGAGCCCTGATATGACAAATTTGAGTATATTGCAGCCTGTATTGGGTCTAGAGTCTGCTGTAATACAGTGCAGGAGGTATACTCTATGGATTTTGGGCGGAAGTTGATGTACTAGTACTACCTGTTACTGAATCGGTACTACTCTCCTCGCACGCGTTGCGCGCGCCCGAATTTTAGGTCTGCTGATAACAAATTCGCCCAAATGATGTGCAAAAACGAATGATATGGCTTCTCAGACAACATCTAAGGAGGTCTCTGAATGAACCCTGAATCCTCCTGAACTTCCTAGGCGTCGCACGCGACGCAATTCTTTTTTCTTTCTTTGCGCTCGTTTGTCACCCAGGTGAATGACACCCAAACCTCAATAAGCGCCCATATGACGCAGGAATCTCCCTGAGGCTACAACGTTCGAAAGCAATAGTGGTGAAGCTTTTGTAGGCCCACCAATAATACGGCTGCGGTATCTTGGTACACTACGGGACTGAGGGGGATTCCTTCGGAGAACACGGTGTGTGAGGGTTACTAATAAAGAAACATGAAGCGAAAACGTCAAAACGAACGACGAACCGCTTCTTCCTATTGAGTCAATTGGCCGGCAAAAGGAGATAAAACCAGCGAGCAAGTTCGGCCACAGGGTGCCTGCATTGTTTATCCTTCACCCGTCAAGCCTCATGAACGCCCTTGCTACGCTTTCACCTGCCCTCGCTGTTCCCCCACTTTGAGATACCTACGCAACGCATGGCCAACGCCGTCCCAGCCCGATCTATGAACCTCTGCAAACGTTCTGCCCATTCCCTCATATCTCCCAACCCCTTTCCCTGCCCCGACTCCTCTCGTAGTCAACTCGTAGCCTTTGCCATCAAGATTATGGCCGCTCGTGTACCATTCCCATCCCATCGCCTATCGTCCACCTTCGAGTCCCTCCTCAACGTGAATGCTTCTAGTGCGCATTGTATCGCGAACATGACGCAAATTCACCTCCTAGGTATTCCAGTGGACGCTGAGATCCCGCTATCCATCCTCTCTTTCTCTGGGTGCCAAAGCGTGATGGGAGTTCGGTCGTCGCCAGGTGCCCGTACAATTGACTGCAGATTGAGAAGGACTTGGATTACGTTCGGTGGGTCGATGCGGAGGATATCGCTTAGCTGAGCGATCGAAAGGAGTTCCTGGGCCAGTGCGAGTGTCCCGACAACGTCTGTGCAATGGGGTCGGTCTTTCCGAGGGCCCGAGACGGCTCGATACAGCTCGTCAAAATAGGGACGTAGGCCAAGTACGACGGGGAGATATTCCATCGGTCTCCGTCCATGGGTGCCTTCTGAGTTGCAGGGAAATCGTTTGATGACGTTCATGAAGATAAAGGAACCTCCAATGTGCTTGAAAAGCTTTGCCTTCTCCTCAGCGGATGGCCACGACCTGTCACAGGCGAAAATTCTACTGTTCTTCTCCTTCGAAATAGCGGCATCCAGTGCGGCGGAGATGTCGGAATTTGGTGTATGTTCGAGAAGATCCAATAGGTAGCTTTGGCTGGATCCGTGCAGGCGATGGCATAAGTGGCTTTCGACGCGGCTTGTTATCATGAATAGCAGTGGAGTACGAGGGTTCTTGCTGAAGAATGGTACTTGATCTTCGATGAAGGTAGCGATCTCCACCCGATCCTCGCATTCGTCTAGCCCGTCTAGAACATCAGGTACGGGCCTTGGCAGATCGACGGAGTTCGCCTCTCCCTCTTCGCAGCATTGATCGGGCGGCATACCAGATACCCGAACTGGTCGCTCAGCGAAGGCATAGTAGGCGAGAGGAGACCAGGGCTCGCCTTCACAGCTCCTTCGATGATCAACGCGGTGGTAGGGATCGCTATCGCCACTTGGTGTGCAACGGTAGTCGCGAACCTCGTAATCCTGCTCCTGTCTCCTGCATTGCGGAAGAATAAGAACGCGGCTGCCAAGCGATTTTTGTCGGAGAAGCGCTTACAGACTTCTTGGGCAATAGCGGACTTTCCGCAGCCTGCGTAGCCCTAGACCCACATGATGTGGGAGTTGCTGCCTAGGGTGCTGTCGTCCGCCCATGCATAGATGTTCTCGAGTACTGCCTGCCTTGTGCCCGGAAAGCACGTTGAATCCGGTCTGAGACCTTGCAGTTATGGGTACGGGACCCACCAGGAATGGGGTTCACGATCTTGAATAAGTCTTTTGTTACATTGAGTTCGAGACGAGCCTCGTCACAAGTTTGGGAACGCACCACTTTGGCCAGTTTTCAGGATGCGATAGTTTACGGTTGAGGGCATCGGCTTTCCGTCTGTCACAATGGGGCCTTCGTTCGAGGATCTGTCATGCGAGACCATATGCGTCGTGCCGAATACTACGCCTTCAGTAGCGAACGCCGAGCATCAGACCTGGACGGAGCGACTGTGTTCAGTTCGCCCTTCGTTTTCTGTGCTTATACTGGTAAGAATCAGAGCCTATTCCTGGAAGCGGAGGGTTCGCGCCGATACTAGGCGAGGGTAGCCTGCGAGTTTAGAGCTAGAGGATATGCAGGTGAGCACGATACGTTTGGCGATCAAGAAGAGCATGAAAGGCGGCTACGGTATCTGCCAGTGTTATGCCGGGGAGCGACGGAGATGATGGCTCGGAGCAGAGAGCGATGCCACTGCCAGAGTCAAAGCAAACACTTGCCCCGGAGACATCAGTGATTGCGGCATCGTCGGCGACTGCGGACGTCTCACCCTGCTCTTTCTTCCTCTCTACCATTGACGTTTCCTACGTTCAGCCGAGGAAGGATGACCTGCAGCTCGACACGAGCCCCCACCCTGTCTTCCGCATCGTCGTTCTCTTCCCAACGTCACCCCACCCGACAGGCTACAGCGGCTTCCGAGCGAATGCAACTCGGCAGATTAACGCGCATGTGGTAGGGGTTGGGCATGCTGTTACAGCGATGCCCTCGAGTCCTGCAATCCGGAAGCTCCGTAGGACTCCGAATCACAACGCAGCTACGCCTTCCCGCCATCCCTCAACCACTTCAGCTCCCATCCATCCTCTCTTGCATGGGCGCTTCCATCAACGCGCTGCCCACTTACAGCATCCGCGGTGGCACCCGATCTGCATTGCCCATCCTTTCTCGGGGCCTTGGCCTACGCCCTCACCAACTCGAATACCTGGAGACACCACCTACTTCAAGCAAGACCACATCGACGCTGGTAGACCCTTGCTCCAGCCACACTCGCCATCTTCCATCGCGCTCGTCAAACCAGATAATCGTCGAAGCGGCTTTTCGTTCCTTACCTCCTTCAGCATTCATGGTGATATTTCTCTGTAGCTCCACCTAGCCGCTGAGAGAGAGGCGGGGAATGTTGTTCGATGGTATGGACCAGAACCGGAAATTGAAGGAAGCGGTGGGAGATCTTGAGTGCGTATCTTCCTTCCTTCATCTTGCTCTCGGTCTTACCTCCTCCCTATTGTCAGCCACAGATGTGCCTTTCGACGTCCTTATGCCCTCGTCCCTCGTCTCACTCCGCCAGCACAACATGATCGAGTACCGCTCTCCCTCTGGGACTCGCCGCTTTACATCGTCACGACCGGCTAGACTTTCGAACAGCTGTCTTACCATCGGCTCTACCCTCCTGCAGATCGCCCCCGCTCGGTTCGACACAACTCCCGGCAGCCTCAAGGTATGATTCGGTGGACGAACAGGACAGCTGGAAGAGCACCCGACAACTCTCTCGCCCTGTTCGTCTTATCCCGCGAGTTCCTATCGACTACCTCTAGGAAGCGCCGGGTATTCATCGCCTCTCATCCATCGACGCGTCTCACTACCCAACGAGTTCCCGTCGCAGCTTCAATCCTGGCTCAGCTGCGTGGAATCTACCATACACTCTGGGGTAGACTCTCGACGAAGATGAGAGGAGTCGATATTGTTGTACCCACCCTACGACTTGGGCATTGCACCAGGAGGCCGTTGTCTTGTGCCAATCGTCGCAGTTACCCTTTTGTACATTCCCCCACCTGCCTCGAGCCAATGCTGACGCGTTCATATAGGCCGTAGTTCGGCGTGGAGGGGTTTTGTGATTGTGTACACTTCCTCGGAGACCCTTGTCTGCGTCTATTTTTGAATACCCGATATATCTTTAACCCTCTGTATTTACGATGTGCGTCTCCAATTCAGTCCAAATTCGCCGAGCTTCATTTCTCTCTTTCTTCTGCTATCGTTGGCCTTCACCTTTGGTCAAGTTCGTCTGAGGCTCGGACCCTGCGTACGTTTCACTTCGCTTCCTCTTACGATGTTCTATACTCCTACTTTCTTCCATTTACTTGAATGGATGCTGTCACCTCCAGCCCTGCTGGCGTCATTCCCGCCGTGCAACCATGCACCACCCTGATGAGCATCTTCCGCTTCAAATTCTTGTCTATTGACAGTTAAAGCCTACTCTTATACCGACCAGAAGAGACATCAACTGTGCCTTGTGACTCAAACGTCGAAGAACGGAGGTAACGGATACTGGAGGCGTTGTGGAGGTGAAAAGGACGGTGGTGGCCAGGAGAGACAAGCGGCGTCCACAATCTCCCGCCAAATCGACTCGGGCTTGCGATGGAGCTCGTGCTGGTGATGTTTGTTCCCTTGGCGGCCCTATCCCTCTATCGTTCGCCCCAGAGACGGTGTGTAACTGGACTCGCCAATACGATCTGCTGTAGAAGAGGCTGCGGCGTCTCCCAAAACTTCGACCTTGCGCGCGTTACAAGCCTCCCGCTCCCTCCCTACGCCCATACACCCTCCATACCCCCCGACCTCTTCGATTTATTTCTCTCCTGCCGCGGTCCTGCGTATCTGGACCGATCCAAAGACCCGCCCATTGTGACAAAACTTCGAATGTAAAGGCTAGTTGGGAACAAACGTTCCTGTACGCCGAGGAAAGGGTGGAAGTGGAGATCAACGAAGAAGGGAAGCGGACGATGTGAAAGTAAATTCAGGAGACCGGATGAAATTTGTTCGTAGGCACAGACACGGGTATGCAACGAAAGAGAAGAGAACCAAATTTCCAAAGAGTCCATAATCGTCTGTGTGGTCTCGAAGGTCACGAGAAATGGAAGAAATGGTCACGAATGTCAAACCCGAAGGACAGAAAGGAGGTATGAGGGGGTGCNTAGGTGAAGGGAAAGAAGATAGTGTGAATGGGTGACAAAGTGGAGGGACCACAGGAACGACAGGATAATGATTTGCTCGTCGGTTAAGAATGCCCACTCGAGTCAGCGGCGCGCAAGGAGAAGCCAAGACCTACGAAACGCTACCGCTCCCCGCGTTTCGCTCGATCCTTCGGTCGATCTCGCTGGCTCCTCGAGATCACCGGATCCTTCGCGTCTGTCGAGAACGCGGGAGGTACCCTGCGGCTAGCTTGGGTCGAAAGGAGCGGATGGATGTTCGACCTTCGCAGCGAGCAGTCTGCTTCACCACCGGGAGCGAACGCCGCCAAAGAGCAATCCTAGTGTGAATGCCGCGCGGAAGGTAGCGCAGTATGCTTCGGACCAGGGTGGGTTTGTAAACGAAGATACCGTAGGCTGGAACAGTTGTCAGTATGAAACTGTCGTGGAACTCAGCCAGCGACAAAAGGATTGAGCGCACCTTGAAGATATACGGCTTCTTCGGTCAATAGATGCAGCGTAAAGTCGTCTGCGTCTTGGAGCGGAATGTACAGCAGCTTGGGCACCGGAGAGGTACGCAAGCTGTCTCTGCCATTGATTGCGTAGACCCATGACTGCAATTCTAAGGCGTCGCATATCGCGGCGGGTGTGCAAACATATGGAACTTTTGTGCTTCCAGCCTTGGGAAAAGGAGCGGGCGGATTGCAACGCCGAAGCAGCTATATTAAGGTGTAGATATCCAGGAGATCGCAGTTGGAGGAAGGGTCCAGACGGCAGGCAGCACAAAAGCCGTTCCTGGTGATAGGCAGTTGTGGCGAATTGCAGGGCTGTATTCGAGCAGGAGGCTACGCCGGGGCCGCGGCCTGGCTGTAGCAGGGGGAAGAATTGACGGTTGATGGGTTCCGTTCCACCACCTTGCCCATTACAGCGAGCCCTTCAGATACGAGGCTGTTTCCGTAGCTTGTCCCAGCCGTAAGAATGCTGCCGTAGCATGGCGTCTGGAAAGATTTGGCGGGGGTAGTAAGCTGGGTTCCAGGCGTGCGTTTGCTGGCCGGACCTTTGCGTTTGCGCGGAGAGGTGTCGGTAGGGGGTTCTGTGGTGGGTGTCTAGGGGTGTCTGAGCTTGTAGAGCGTGGTAACGACAGGGACGGTGTTTGCTCTAGGGCGAGCTCCTGTATACAACGCGTCAGGCAGAGTTCTGGGGACCTTTCGGCATGTCATAAGCGCACCAAGTAGCTGAGGAACGCGGTGGTAGTCGAACACTGGAGTGAGCAAGAGGTGAACGCGCTGCGACGCATCGCGCGTACTGCGAGCATGCCCGAACGACTGAGAAAAAGGGTGTTCTGATCAGAGGAGAAAAGACGCCTCACCTCAAAGTCTAACATCTTCCAAAGCTTGGGGCTGAGTTTGGAGGTTGGGTAATGCGTACTGGTTTTGAAGTAGCCGGGTCGTCGGCATTATGACACTGGAACAACTTCAAGTTTGGGCCCTTGAAGCCCTTCAGCGAAGGATGTCACGGTTTGGCCTGGCCAAACAAATCCCGTTTAGGAAAATAGTTTGAGTCTCGCCTGACCCGCGCGAGAAGGGCTTGAAACCGAACCGCTACTATCGGGTTGAGTGGAACTCCAGCGTGGACGCACTCTCTTGCGCAAACTCATACCCCTTCGACAAATCAACCTTGAAAGCGACGCTTTACGAAGAGGCCATGTCTCGAGGACTTACATCTATCCGGCCCAACGGCACCCTCGGAGATCGCGTCAAAGCACTACGGATGCTCAGCAGGCCACCGGCCTACAGAGCAAAGACACTTTCCTCTTGTGCTATATCAAGACGCTAACTCGATTCTAATTACCGGTGAGACCTGGGCGAGCGGGCCTCGCTCGTGCGCCGGTTCTAGCTAAGCACCGTGGACAGATCACATGCATCCAGAGCTGGTCTCCATTCGATTTAACTGGATATAAGTCGGTGTTTCGTTCCCTGTGCCAGGATCAGGTCTGCACCCCTTCGTTTGTTTGCGAAGCGCTCCCACAAGCTCACAAAAGGGACCCGATCTTACTTGCTTCCCCATTCATTGTCGGCCCTCTGAACGCGCTACACGGCGTCGATGTGCTGTGAACTGAAGGGGATCTGTCAACTGAAGGATCTCCCTCACAACAATGTCGCGAGTTCAACTGAACGCCGTCCATTGTCAAAGAGCAAAATAACACGAGCCGAGTTGCTGCGTGTGCCGCGATCATTGATGAAGACGACATGCGCGCTGGTGTCCTTCGTACCTCTCGCCTGAAAACGTGTGGGAGTATGAAGGGGATACACAATTCTGAAATACGCTCAGAAGCAGTAACCCAAGCGCCGGAGTCCCGCTTAGGACGGTGAGAGAAGCCTACTGAGGTGATCATTATCCCCAGCGCTTATCTTCACACACAGGGTCGATTCGCATCCACATCGATGCCCGAGCACTTTGTTTCGACTTTCGTTCAGAAGCCACACTTTTCACACCTCCAATGGTGGATGAAGAGAAACATACACACATGTCTTGCGGTTGAAATGGTCTGCCTTATCCACCCCTCTAGAGAAATTGAGCTTATAACCCAAACTGAACGGTCGTGAAGTCCGCCACTCTGACCGTCTCCGACCTTCCCCCATCTGGAGGATAGCTCTCATGCTAGGTTCGCTCTCATGCTTCTTTTGCATATCTCTCAGAAGCCTGGTCCCCGCATTCGATCAGTGCGGATGGACTATGCCCTCGGGTGGACCCATATAGTCAAGCTTGTCTTGCAGCTTTTCAAACTCTCGTTCCAATCGGAAGGTAAAACTTCAAGGCACGCGTCCCACCTCGGTTTCGGCGGAAAAGCTGTCCGTTATATTCATCCAGCATCTCTTCAAAACCCTTCCTCCCTCCTTTCCTCGCCCCGAAAGCTATTCCGCCGATAAACCTGTTCCTCCCACCGTCCCCTCCTCGCTACCCATCGCATGGCCATCCTTATCCCCACCAGGATGAACCTTTCAAGGCCTCGATGCCCAAGCAATATTTATGAGACCTTGCGACGGCCATGAAATCATCCGCCTATTCCCTCCCCATACGCGTAGTCATGCATGGAGCCCAAGCATCCGGATGGTGTGAACCAGTTTAGTGGAAGTCAGAGTGAGAGTGTTTTGTCTTCGGATACATATGTCGTCACTAATCACTGATACACCTAGTACCGCCTCCTTCCCCCTCGTTCATAGCCAATGCCATAATGAGCGGGGGGCGTGATTCGGATTGCTATCATCCTGTCGAAGCCTCCAGTCGCCCTTAACCCAGATCCCTTTCCTAACCAAGGGGATGCACGTCGGCCCGACATCACCTTGCTTGAAATACTACCACCAACCTCGAGCTACATCCCGCGGAATCTGTATCCGGTGCCTTGAGGCGGTGAAACGCAGGACCCTCGAGGGGGTGTCGAGGGTCTGGGTCGTCAGAGAATCTAGGACCGCATCGGGAGGACACAATGGAAGCAGCAGCAACCGGGATTGGAAGTGGTGTAACAAAAATAAGGTATGTGCGCAGGCTATGTCCATATTAAGCGAAATAATTATACTTCAACATTGGTCAATGGTCAACCTTCGGTTCTGTCCCTCGCCCGCTTCTCTTCCCCGGAATCCGCTGAACACATGTACACGCTCTGAAACGCCACATATGTCCGTTGCCATTACCAAAGGGAAATCAACCCCGTCGCTGAACCAGCCAGCTCCTAGCTGTACACATCCCCGATCTACTCATTCTCCGTGCGATGAAGAAGCGCTGCCTCGGAGTCGGTTAGACAACCTTGAGGCACCATGACCTGGGTGCAGGGACTCTACGGCAGTCGCGCTGCGACAACATGCCTCCGCCTTTCCGAGCGATATGGGTTCAACGAGCTGGCTGCTCTTGAGGATGCCCAAAATATTGGTCTCGGACGTACATCTTCTCGGTGGATAGCCCTGGCATGTCTGGCTGCTCGAGATCGATCGGTGGATCCGACAACGGGTGAATTGTGATCGCGCCTGCGGGTGCACAATCCAGACGCCAGCGTCTTTGAAGCGGGGTCCCTCGAACCGTTGTTAGCTCTTTCGCGATCTATAATCGGCGAGCACTCTTCCAGCTCCGAGTTCAGTTCATCTTGACGTCCTTCCATACGCCGTCCTGAGTCGTCTGCCTTTCTGGTCGTAAGAAGAGCTCGCCTGAAAGCCCCGCACCACCTCCGGCGTTGGCATCCATGGTCTGCACTATCGGGACCGTCTCCTGGGTAGAAGGAGAGGGCACTGGGCCAAGTTGTCTCGCAAATAGATTCTGCGCCATTTGGGAGGCGGAGCGGAACGGATCCTTGGCCCATCCCCGACCCACTTGTACAGTCTGAAGCACCAGGCTACAGAAAGCCCTCCACTTTCATGCACGTCCTCCTCATTAGAAGGCCCGACATGCGTATGGCTGCTAGATAGTGTGGCGCTGTTTCCTTGATACGGAGGGTGGATGCCACCCAGGGGTAGCATTTGCTGTGGGTGGGCAACGGGCAAATTGTAAAATCCTAGTGATGGAATCTCCGCCAGCGGTTTTCCCGATCGATCACTGAGAAAGATGGTGGGACAATAATTGATGATTCCGCCGTTGGCTGAAAAAGGCAGCGTTAGGTACCTTATCCGGGAC
>JANDKE010000101.1:1480-39005 GCA_027627275.1 Coprinellus aureogranulatus
GATCTNAACGNGTGTTGGTATCGCAGACNTGCAAGAACTTCTTGGAGNTNGCGAAGAGAGGNTANTANAATGGTGTNATNTTNCACAGAATNATCGCNGTANGTCCCAGGNNCCNNTNNNTCGTNNTNCTGTCCTNATTNNNGTTNTAGGATTTCATGATTCANGGTGGCGATCCGACAGGNACAGGGAGGGGTGGAACGAGTATCTATGGGCAGAAGTTGTGAGTCCAGTCGCTGNTATGGTAGCCAGTCGCTGAGACACTGACATATGGCATCTAGTGAGGACGAGCTAAGCCCTGAGCTGAGGTTTACCGGCGCAGGGATTCTGGCCATGGCAAATTCCGGTCCTAACACCAATGGTGGGTATCGCGTCAGGTATATACCATTTCTATCACTAACAGCACGTCTTTCTGCTGTGTAGGATCCCAATTCTTTATCACCCTTGGACCGACACCGTATCTCGATGGCAAGCATACAATCTTCGGAAGAGTTAGCTCGGGCATGAGNGTGGTGCAGCGGCTGGGAGCTGTAGCTACGGATGCGCAAGACAAGTAAGCATTTGCTTTTGTAAGCTTATACGTACGGGAGGGGGACTCATGTGCTCGCATAGACCGATTGAGGACGTCAAGATCTATAAGGGACGAGCTATTTGAGACGCCTCGCATTGGACCGATNTTCTTCAAGTATACACACCCTCCGCACGGCCAGCCAGCCCGATTCAAACCTGCCACTTTGACAGCTGAATCTATTGACTGGATGAGGGACGCCTACGGTATCAGGTGAATGTTGGTGATGCGCAGTGTTCAGACATCTGTATTCACTCAAATTGAATGCAATATCAGATCCACATCTATGTTCGAGAGCCGGCTTGCTGAGGGTGCGACGCTCCCATCAGGGCTTTGTCCGCGCCTATCGTATCACCCATGNTAGCAAGCCGACTTGTATTCCACGTCGTCGAAACGGAAATGCGAAATGACTGTTAATTGATTTTNTCAGAGCTATAGGCACTACGCTCTATGAAAACGCTTCTACTTCGTCACTGACTCGCGTAGCTGCTCAAGTTAAACATGATTTTGGCCGTGCCCCCTTCAGACGACAGCTTCCGAGCCTCATCCACGCCTTACCAATGCCTCCTGGCATGGTGCCACCATTGTGTAAGTGACAACGANCGCGACGTGAACTCCGAGTCCATACGTATAGTGATAAAATTCTAGCATGACCAAGTCGCAACTCTCAAGTCTAGCCGNTGCAGCACCACCAACCAAACACCCAGTCGTCTGAACCGATATTNTCAGCGGTCGGCCTTTGCGAATATTCGAGCTGTAAGCATCTTCGAAGGTATTCCCCTGCNCCTTTGACCTCCTTCTCCGACAGTATGTTGTAGCTCGAAAGTCGTTCTTCGAAAGACGTTGTAGGAATGTCCTTNCTTCGCAGTAGGTTTCCTGGGACNAAGTAAGGTTACAAAGCCAGAACACGGGAGGGGCAGGGACAATNCTCTACCTTCTGAGTCCAGGTACTTATCCGCCCACTTGGCCTGAGCCAATGACTCAGGGCTAAATCGTTGACCAGTGATAGCGANGATTTGCGCCAGCAGATCATCCTCCTCAGTCCACTCATCCCCNTTTCCGACTGGGCTAAAGAGGGATTCCCCTACAAGCAGCTCGAATACAACGCAGCCCAAGGCCCAAATATCGACTGCAGGGCTGAAGGTCGATCCAATTATGCATTCTGGAGGACGCAATGCCAGCGCCGAAAGGACGCTGACAGTAGGCTGTTTGCCAACCAATTGGGCTGGAAGGCAAGAGCATTAAGACCTAGCATTCATAAAGTGAGATGCGATGACCGACCTTGTCCTAGCTCGACGAGACAGTAACCGTATAACTCAGAGTGGTGGTGGGATACATCCCACGAGAAAGGCACTGACAGAGGGCACGCCGCATATGCCAAGTGCTTCTCCCCTCCAATATCGAATTCGCCTAAGATCTCTGGAGTACTCGCCGCGAGGTCCCCCTCGATGAGTACGTTCAGTCTCTTTCCGTCCATAAGAATATTCTCGGCTCTGACGTCTGGCGAGAAGCACTGTAAGAACGTCTACATCGCCCCAGTCTTGTCGAAGCCCCGCACCTGTGTGAATGATCTCTTTCTTGTGCAGACACTCGAGAGCTGCTGTGACATCGTATACGATCTTCTTTACAATGTAAGGCTTGAGCGTCTTGCTTGGGGCAGTCATTCGGAAAGCGTTCACGTCCGGTCCGAAGGGGAAGAAAATAAAGCACATATGGGGACCAGTGGAACCCTCAACCTCGAAATTGTCCTGGATGGCGGCGAGATTGTTTTCGGCGGCTTCACGTCCTAGCGTTTCGAGGAGTTCTCGCTCATGCATTGTACCGAGCCGATGCCTCTCCGTCGCATCTCTGGTCAAGATCTTGACCGCGAAGTATTTGAGGTCGGAAGGGTAACGACCAGGGCTGCGCCAAAATGAGGGAGGAAGGTGTGGAAAGATATATATGGCACTCACATGGGCTGCAAGTCCATGACGAGCCACGTCGTAGAGTACTGCCCAGACCCCAGAGGACGCAGAATTTCGTATTTGTCTTCCTTCAACTTCATCCCAATCCGGGGGTAGAAAAAATTGAGATCGGGTGCCACAACGGGAATCATAGGACAGCTAAGCGGCAAAGTGAAGGTGAGCGGTGCGTGCGACAGACTGCACTTCTTCTTGTCTATTATCTACAAGCAGCCAGTGTGGCGCTTTCGTAATGGGATGCGTGNCCACAAGCACACGTTCGATGGGTACACTCCTGAGTACTCGAGAAAGGGTAAATTGGACGTCGAACGAACAATAGGTTTCCATAATCATAGGCGTGGTTCTGAACTGGAAGACGGTAGAACTGACACTTCGTTAGTCCATCTGGCTCTACTGAGGGAGGGGCGGACTCGGCNCTTATTTTTGGACAAAGCCATGCTCACTAGCTTCACTCTTGGTACCTAATCAATTCATACGGCCAAATTGTTGCTAATCGATCAGTGTAACAGGAAACACAAAGGCACTCCAAAGCTCAGCGACTAGGGAATCGTTGGCCAGTACCCCGCCGGGNCNTCGCAACTCCCATGATGAGTGGCGACACACATTCAACTCGATAGCCAATCGTGTACCATGATTTCTTCTGAGGTTGCTCGGTCCAAATATTCAAGCTGCAAGCACCTTCGAAGGAACTCCGCCGCGCCTTTGACCTCGTGATCCGGGAGTATCTTGTAGCTTGCGAGGCGTTCTTCGAACGAGGTCAACGGGAGTTCCCTTCTTCGCAAGAGATTTCCTGGGGAGACAAATTCATGAATTTATAACAGCAGCAGAAGCTTGGAAATACCGAACCATCTGCATCCAAGTACTCATTGCCCCAATGCGCCCGAGCCAGCGAGTCAGGGCTGAACCTCTGACCGGTGATGGAAAAGATCTGGGCAAGTAGATCCTCTTCCACGGTCCACTGATGCCCCTGGCTCGCTGGGTTGAATAGCCACTCACCTACGAGCAGCTCGAAAGCGAGACAGCCCAGCGCCCAAACATCGGCTCTGGGACCGAAGGTTGATCCTATGATGCACTCTGGAGGACGCAGTGCTGGAGGTGAGAGAACGTTAACAGTCGGCTGTTCCCCAACCCGTTGGCCTGGGAGAAGATTAATAGGTTGATGGGTCCACCTGCCGCGAAGCGAGATGTCACGACAAACCTTGCCCTAGATCAATGAGGATGTAGCTGCGTAAGTCGGATTCGTGTTGAGATATGTCCCAGGAGCAAGGTGCTGACAGAGGGCACTCCCGGTACACGAAATGTCTCTTGCTTTCCAGATAGAATTCGCCCACGACCTCTGGAACGCTCGCTGCCAAGTCCTCCTCGATAATATCATTCACTGCCTTTCCGCCACGTAGGATGTTATCTCCTTTGATGTCTGACAGGATCTTATAAGTCTATCTGCCATTCTTTAGCTTGCGAACGCCGTACCTGTATGGATTATTTTGTCCCTATGAAGACCACATATAGCCTTCGCAACATCCGATATAATCTTCTTGACGATGTACGGCTTCAGAGCCCTGTTGGGAGCAGTCATTCGAAAGGCGTGAACATCTGGGCCCATGGGCTCGAAGACAAGGCAGATATGGGGGCCAGTGTAACCCTGAACCTCGAAATCGTCCTCGAGTCTCGCAATGTTCGGCTTATAATCGCCAGTGCTATGTCTGATTGCTTGGAGAAACGACAATTCATTCATGATGCCGAGCCGATGGTGCTCAGTCGCCAGTCGAGTGAGAATCTTGACTGCGAAGTATTTGAGGTGGTCCGAAGGATCCGAATTCTGGCCGGCGCTGAGCACAGATGAGGATATGAACGATTGCATGCGAGCAAACAACTCACAGTGGTTGCAGGTCGATGGCGAGCCATGTCGTTGAATACTGGCCAGAGCCCAGAGGGCGCAGAAGCTCGTACTTGCCTCCCTTCAACTTCATCCCAATCTGCGGGTAGAAAAAGTCGCGGTCGGGTACGACGGTGGGAGCCATGGGACATTCGAGTGTGCCGGAGAGAGCTATGGATAGAGATCTTCGAAGATAAGAGAGGCCGTTCAGCAGGATGCATCCATTTGCGTCCATTATTTAAGAGCCGTTGCTCGCAAACAAGTGGGCAGCCTCGGGTACACATTCATTTGACATTCATCAGTCACCCCATTCTGAAATGGGCAACTAGAAGAGGATGACAATAGGATGCCTTGACATGTAGGCGCAATTCAGGTCCTGAAGGCATTAGAAGCGGCTCAATGTCAACATCCTATGTGGGTCCGTGGGCTTGGCCTTTGTGCTAATGCAGATTAGTTTGCACAGCGCCGCTTCCGGTGTGTTCAGCCCTCTACAACAGGTAAAACCGTGAGTGAATGCAGGACATCAGAAGACAATTACAGACGGGTGTCATTGGCTTCTTGACAAAAAAGCAGCAGTGGTAAGTACCAGCATGGCGGTGATACCAGAACTTTGCTGGCCGATGTGCATGACTCCAGGGTTCACACGCTCTTCCTCGCTGTTTCACACACCCTCGCCAAACCCTCGATCCGCATGTCTACTGAGCCTTCTGCACTACCCGCCCAGCGCAAAGCGAAGCGTCGTCGAGCCATAAAACGCTCCAGGTACTTGTGGCACAGTGGGTGGGAGCTCTCCCCACCTGACTTCATTAAATTCGTTCGAAGCGTTCCCAACATGCGACCTCCAGGAGAAGACAAGGGTGAGCCGCGACAGGACGACACTATGCGCTATTATAGAGCCTACAAAAAGCGGTACGACAGGTTCGTTGGGAGGAAGGCGGCCTTCAAGCCATCTCGTCTTCGAGGTATATGCTGCCGCCAACGTCATGGTTTCTCGAGACATCAGTATCTCTGACGACTGTTTTGCTCCCAATTCACAGTTCGCGAAAAGCCAGAGCGCAGAGACGATGGAGTTACCGTGTATCACGACATTGGTTACTTCTTCGCCCTGCGGTCGATTGAATATAGGAACCATAGGCAAGCAGAGGACGGGCATCCGGACGCTGCGCGCATCAAAACCCCAAGCGACAACGACTGGGCCCGACTCTTTGCGTTTGTACAACACCTAGTCGAGAAAGAGAACGCCAAATTCAATAATATCACGCCGTACTTTACATGTATGAAAGCACTCCGGCCTCAGCTCGACCGGTACTATCTCTCTGTGAGTGCTATCCGTCTGCTCGAGGTATCCGCAGCTGATCTTAGCTCGAGTTACCAAAGCCGTAAGCCCTCTTTGATAGACCGCACGCTCTTGCTTGCTGACAGTTTTCTGTAGTACTCAAGAGGATATGGACCTCTTGTGGGAGTAGATGAAATCTCCGCCTTGCCGGCGCCACGGGATGCGTACTAGGTGGGATATCGATCTATTCTGACTCTATCATAATAGCCTCTGAAGGTGGTAGACATATCACTATGTTCACTTCGTCTGCATTCCTTCGCTAGTTTTGGGTTCACGTATTTGAAGTTATTCCAGCGCATTCAACCTTATCACGCTCCGCGAAGTCGATTGGGCCAGGAGTGTGTGAACAAGCCGTGACGACAAAACGATAAAGCGCAGGACCCCAGACTTCCTGATTTCTCAAACGTCGAAGACTGGAACACACCAGGATGACAGAACGTGCAGCACACAACATTTTGCCTCCGGGAAAGCAGATTACACGTCTCCAATCGTTCTGTCGAAGTCCCGTGGATGGAATTACTGAGCGGATGCATGGTGCCATCCCCTGTGTCGCCCTCTCCGTCAAAGACTCCATTTCTCCGCCCTGTGAAGCCTATTGCGTTGATTGTGCAGACTCGTATACTAAGGTGAACCGTTGTAAATGTGATGCCGACCCTCCGGATTCGGGCGCTGGTTGACTCAGCCTCTCGCTAACCCAAATGCTCGTTAGCCAAGGGTGACTGAGAAGCTCGAGGCAGCCTGGCCTGTTCGATGGCTCAAGTCTCAAACACTGCCGGATGAAATCTGCAGCGCCCGATACTTCTTTNTCGGAAAGAACACCGAACGACCCTAGTCGGACTTCCAGCGGGGTAGTCTGAAGGTTTTNCCTTCTCAGTGGGCAACCTAGTTGAGAGACAAGGGTAAGTGTAAACGCGCATAACTCCGTGCGGGAGGAACAGCTTACCACCTTCGNCCAGGTACTTGNCTCTGTGAACTGCGCGATCGAGAACAGTCTTGGGAAACTCTTCGCCAGTGACCTCGAGTATCTGGGCGAGCAGTTCCTCTTCGGGAGCCCACTCCCCACCGCAATCGACCGGGTTGAATAACGNACGTCCAACTAGCAACTCAAACGCCAAACAACCCACTGCCCATACGTCGACCCCAGTTCCAAAGTCGGANCCGATGATCAACTCNGGGGGAAGGGANANAACCGAGTCNAACGCCGNNGGTTTGGGNGNNTGANNNACNTANTGAGCTTNANNANANTNGTCAATGCATNTCCAGNTGAAAGNAAGAANANANNCNGACCGTGTCCGAGGTCTATCAGAATGCANGTGCATAACTCGGCTTCCAACGGNTTNGTAGGCANCGAAGGACNTNTGAGGGGACACGCAGCATATTCNTGCCAGTNNGTNNNGCCTTTGAGGTCGAACTGCCGGACGACCTGAGGGGGATGTGCATCCAGATCTTCCTGGACACTNTCATTGCTGACTGGCCCGTCGAGNAGGATGTTGNTNCTATTCANNGCTACNNGGCNATGANNGTCAGNGNCNANNTGATGCANCNTGNGNNGCAAGCNCNATGNTACGCACCTCCATGGACTATACCCATGCTATGAAGNCANTTNAGNNCTTCCAANATNTTCATCATCATGTTCTTNACCACATAATGNTTCANCCCTNCNGGCGAGGNCAGCTTCCAAACGTCGATGCTCGGGCCNAANAGGTCAAGCACNAAGCACANATGGTCCCCNTTCGGCCCGTGAACCTTGAACTCGNCGTGGACCAAGGGTAGATTGACNGNNCAGTGGGAGTNNGCTTTGATCATGTCNAGNATGTCTTTCTCGTTCGGNGATCCNTNTTGGTGNTCTTCGGTGGCGGACCTNGTCAGNATNTTTACAGCGTGGAACTTGAGNGGNNNATCTGNNCTGNNGGNCGGTNTACNGNCANTANNGANNGANNNGANANTGNGAGAAAGNCGNANNCNNACGAAGCCTGAGTATCNAGNGCGAGCCATGTCGTCGAATGCGCTCCGAATCCGAGNTGNCTTTGNAGNACNTATCGACNANCTTCNCCNACNGNCATCCCNNGCTCNGGGAAGAAGAAANCNGTCTCNGNCATNGTNGNGAGGAGCCATNGCANGNATNNGNCCNTCCNAGTTGGTGGNACAGAGGGAANNGANTGCTNGTTTGACTCNCCNGGCGATGATGTGATGNCCGNATANTGTCTCANCTGTTCGAGTCCTGGACNTTCTNCAATGGGNGACCCGGGAANGCAAGCGCTCTTGGATCTNCAGCGGCTCGCGCAATGAGCTACGNTTTCTTGTGAGTGTTGAATACCTAGGNTCATGCNATCNTCCCCTGATTCCTGGAGCTTGGAGNCTCGTAACNGCCGGAGGTGGAGAGAAGCAGTAATCCGAGCATTATTCAAGATANCGTANTAGATACATCAGGCACTATATCGCCAAACCTCTGAAAGCACGATCCGTCCATCCCGTAAGCAAACCAAAATCCCATCGAAATATATCTCACCGGGTATACCGCCTAGATTCGCCCTGCGATGCAGGAGTACTCCTCTACATCGTTCCATGCCTCTGGGCAAANGGATTGTTACCCGTCGCGGCTTGGAAGTTCGCAGGCGACAGCATACTNGAAGGCAATCCCTGCAAGAANTGCCCTTGCTGNTGTTGNTGTTGNTGCATGCCCATACCCANCTGCATAGGCTGCTGCTGCATCATNCCNCCATTNAACTGNCNGCTTCCCGCCATGCCNGGAATGGGNGACGGNCTCGTTCCGTTNGNCATCATACCCATGCCCATGCCCATAGGCTGTGGACTCGGCGTNGTCATNAACATCCCNGTCGGNTGNGANTGCCAGACCCATCTGCATCTGCGGTTGCGAGTTCGTNGAAAGGNANTGTTGAGGGCTCGGTGTCATGAAGTGGGTCTGACCAACTGGGGCAGACATCAGTCCNTGTGACGGGGACGGNGTGAGGAACCNCTGGCCGGCGGACGGTGTTCTGCATGGGCAGTGCAGCGGACTTGAGGTTGAGGCTGGAAGAACTNGGGCGGGCTGTGAAGTTGGGGTGCCCAATCCGCCGCCCATGGACATCCCGGTGTGGCTCATGAACAATTGCTGGCCNAAGCTNGAGGTGGGCTGCATGCCACCCTGGAATGAAGGTGTGAANGACGCGGAGCCCAANGANGCAGANGTGAATTGGGNTNGAAGTTGAGTTTGGAANGGNTTGAAGCCGGTGGGGTTGAGGGATAGCGACGGTTGCGAGAAGCTGGGCGCCAGGGTAGCAGACCCNAGTCCCCGGCTGNGCCATTTGCANNGGCAGNGTAGAATTTACCGAGGTATTGCTNCCCTGNAGCTGNACGAGATCATTCCAGACNCTACCTGCAGGTGGTTGCTGCTGCTGCTGCTGNNNGGCTGTGAAGTCGATGGTGCAANCACTGGCTGGGAGACNGAACGAGTT
The DNA here is from genome assembly GCA_027627275.1 of Coprinellus aureogranulatus. Taxonomy (NCBI): domain Eukaryota; kingdom Fungi; phylum Basidiomycota; class Agaricomycetes; order Agaricales; family Psathyrellaceae; genus Coprinellus; species Coprinellus aureogranulatus. The sequence goes on from JANDKE010000101.1 coordinate 10,674, forward strand.
TGNGGGTTAAGATTGCTCGTNGAGGGTGCCGATGGAGGTAGTGCAGGCTTGTTTTCAATANGAGGNTTCNTCAGACTTGAGGACGAGCTGGANGCTGGTAAGGTNGATGATCGAGTATTGCTCGTNAGGGGNGACGANGCGGATCGGGGAGTGATAGTCGCGGCCGATCGCGAAGGGCCAAGCTTCGANGCNGCTAGAGCCTTTTTATCAATGAACTTCCTGTATTCATACTTGGCTGCAAGCAAATCATTAGAAGCACACCGGCTCAGAGTAGAAGGCNACGCACCCCTGATATACTGNTCCATCTCGCTGTCTCGTTCCCCNTCTTCCAAATTAGGAGGTGGAGGGTTGCGAGCTTCGTTNGGNTTGTAGATGGCNTTGGACTTGACATTGCCCATGTTCTTCATGACCTAGAGCGCATCGTATTGTGAATTACGAACACTGAGNCGAAGAGGAGAACCNACNTCGACCTGATCGTTCGTCCACGTATCCATGGTTATGCTCTTCCTATATGAATAGCTTAGTTAGCGCCAGCATAAACTTGCNTAGCATCGAAACATACACTCGGGTGATGTGTGTCCCAATCTTGCGGTGGATACTGGCGCAATTCATGCTGAAACCTCTCAGCTAACGGCTCTCGGACAACAAATCCTTCAGNGACTCACCAGATGAAGATACCCAGATTATGCGACGCCCATCTTGGATTCCTGGANTTNCANTCNGCACAGATGTCTACCAACCNCAATCGTCAGTCGTCTTTCCTTTCTGTGTCACCTCGATCGTGCCACGTACCATTCCCAGGTTTAGTAACGAGCTCTAGGAGAGTCTTTTGGTTCCTTTCTGTGGTCAACTTGCTCGGCAATGAAGACATGGGTATCGAGAAATTGGCAACGNCGGTCGCAGAGGAAGACGAACGAAACGAGAACAGCTGCCGGACTGACGTTGCCCAGNGCTGCCATTTATGTTCGGGATTTTTAGCCGGGGTATCCCCACATTGCCAGCCGGCGCTTGGCACTGCAAGCGGGCGCCCACAGCTTCATCGAGAGCGCTGAGACGATGTAGCGACGGGGCTGAGGCTGAGGCTGGGTAGCAGAGTCACAGCCCCCTCTTCTCCGATGCTCGTCGCTGAATCAAGCGATTTGTAGGGAGGTTAGTCAAGGAGAGAATCACTGGCGAGTAAGACGACACCGAGGGCACATCCAGTCTCACCAGGGGTTACTGAAGTCTGACCACCGTCATGGTTCATCGTGCACATCTTCCCATTCATGAACGAAAAGTGGAGATAATCCTACAGGACCGAGCGGCCCTCCTTCGCTACACCAATTCCAACGCGGTGTTCAAAACACGGTCACCTCCATACTTCCGCTCGGTCTTCGCCTTACAAACAACAACCCTCCGTACGAAATCTTGTGCGGCTCGAACTTTTTCTCGACATGATCTGGACCCGGAACCAGCACTGGATGAGGAGGAGGCGGTGAACGGCAAAAAGACCGACGAATCGCACTCGCAGCGGCACCCTCCAAGTCTGAGCGTCGCAGGCGTGTACCCCAAATGCTCCCCGTGTAAACATCTATGAGTTCCACCTCGCGCAGCTTGTAGTCGTGGTGGGAGCCTGATAGAGTATTGTCAAAACTCGATCCTCGTTGCTATACGAGTCGACGGGTTGAGGTACTCACTGTAACGAGCGTCCATAAGGAGCTTGTCGCACACCGCCCACGGATTAAAGAATACAGCTTGTTCGATGACGAGCTTCTCCAACGAAGGTATCCACAGAGGTGGTGAAGGGATATCCGCCAGAGCGATTCGAGTGAGCATGAGCTCCCGCAGGCGAGTGAACGTGGACAGAGCGCTGAACAGGTAGGGTACAGCGTGCACTACGATCTACAAGTTCGGTTAGACTTGAGTACTTCGAAGTCAGGGCATATTTCACGCACGGCTATGGATACATGATGCGGAACGCTCGCTGGTGAAGTCCAAACGAACTTCGCTGGATTGACCAACTTCAATGCTTTCTCGATCATCCGCAACCAGGCGTCACCGGCATGAGTGTCAATTCCAAACCTCAACGTTTCGAGAACGATACGGCCATCTGCATCGAACTCCGCTTGCTGGTGTGCTGAGAAACTCACGAATAGGTTGCGAATATGTAGAAAATTTTGTGTCACAGCGTCTGTGCCCAAATCCAACTCAATACTTCTTGGAGGGTAGGGTATCCGCCTCTCGAGAGAGGATGCTGGGAAGGTCTTTAGGAAAAGGTGCAGCTGCTCAAGGGAGCGGATGTGGAAGTAGGTGTAGAGCAGACGTGAAGTGACGCCGTAGAAAGTGGACGAGGTGAGGAGGAGAGGCGTTGGCGAGCGCTTGGGCTCTGCGAGACAGAAACTGACGATGCCTTCCAGTACCTCAGGCGGCAGGGCCATGGTCATGCTATTTTTCTAAGTTGTTAGCGGACGTGATGGGTCAGCGAGGTAGAACACGATAGAAGAAGCGAAGATGGTGAGCCAGGACGTGCGAATATGTGAAACGGAAATAGACGTCATTTGGATAGGGGGCAAATTGCCTAATACTGACAGCAGAAAGCATAGCGACAGGACAGCGAGAATTCGACTCAAAAAAGGGAAGGAACTACAGCAGCGCAGAAATGAGGCAGAGGGGGACACCGACTGGGTTCGTCGGCTAATCGTCGTCGTCATCATCGTCAATCTATACCAGACAAAGTACCTCAGCAACCACTTCGCAGGAACGACGACAAAAGCACTCACAATCATCTTCGACTTCGCCTTACTCGCAGCAGCCCTGCTACTCCTCCCCGCAGGTGCAAAAGTCAACTGACTCTGCGTAGCCCTTGACGAGCTCGCCGCCGCCTTCTTCGCTGGGGCCTTCTTCGCCGGAGCAGGCTTCTGGCTCAACACGGCAGCCCTATTCGTCCGCTTCGTAGGGTTTGGCGCGGGTTCTTCGTCTGGGTCGCTGCTCAACTCCAGGACCTCATCTTCGTCATCATCACTCGGTGGCGGGGCAGCCTTCTTTCCCCTGCCTTTCGTTGTTGTAGTNGTGGNGGCNTTCTTNGCTGGNGCNTTCTTTGCNGGGGCTTTGGCTGGAGCGGCTTTCTTCGCTGGTGCTCTCTTCTTCGGGGCNGGAGCTTCTTCCTCCTCNTCGAAATCGGATCCGCCTCCGCCCATNTCNAAGTCCATCATCATTGAGTCTTCGGACTCGCCGTCGTCTTGNCGCGCTTTTCCTTTACCCTTGCCTTTGGGCTTTTCTTTGATCCTCCCTTCAGCATAGTCTTTCTCCGTCTTCTCTTTGGCCCTCTCGAGCTGTGAGATTTTATGTGGGGATTAGTGGGCCTGATAAACGAGGGACAGTCACTGACCAGATCCTCAAGCTCATCCTCGTCAATCTCCCCATTGGGCTCAACGTTTTCCAGGAGAGCATTCAACTGCGTCTGGACNTGTCTGNGTNATNCTCAGCATTGGCAAAGGAGAAGACTGCAAGCTTNACTCACGTCTGAATAGCATGAAGNTCNTCCTTCTCCACAAANAACTGAATAGCNTCACTCATNCCATTCTCCCCNAGCANCTGCAACTCCTGNGCGCCCAGATANTCCTTNACNAGGTTCGCCACNCGNACTTTCGCCAGCTTCTCGTTCGTNCTCAAACCCATACCATCGATGCTCAGGTCNGGTATATCGATATCCACCTTGTNGCCCCTCTTTGCCGCAGCCTTCTTCGACCTATGGAACACAAGCAANTCGCGNGGGTTCGCNATGCGTCCTTGGAANTCNTGCCCGAATCGGATGGGGTTGGAAGTNTCCGTTACGCCGGTNGTGTCGACCTTGAGNCGGATNAGNGGGAGCATNGGCTCAANAGGCNCCTCGCCNGCTTGAATNGCCTTNTCATTCCGTTCTTCCCACTGAGCATTCGCCTGGTCAATAAGCGCGTTCACTTTCGCCTTAAGATACTTGGTAATCGCCATCTGGTCNGTGAGGTCCAACCCNTCNTCCTCTGCNGCATCNTGCANCACGACNTCGTCGATGACGAAGGGGCGTACGGTCTTTAGAGGCAAGGGTGTGAGTTCGAAGTCCTTGCCTTGAATTTGGAGGAGCGCGACATGCTTCTCGATTGCTTCTCCGTCCGCAAGGGAGGTGGCTACGGAGGAACCGGGTTGGGTGATGTAGTAGTTCTTGCCGGCGACGGGTTCGGGGACGATTCGGCAGTCGTGCTCGTGGCCCCAGACGACCAGGTCAACGCTGTCGTCGAACATGCCCTCTGGTACAAACTCCTGGGGTCCGTGCTTCACGCTACGAAGACTTAGTGTTACGTTTTCCAGTCTTATTGAAGGACATACCGATTCTGGTGAATCAACAGGATATTGAACCAACTATCCTTGTCCTTTGGCATGTACATCCGCACACGGTTACTCCTCAACTCAAAATGCATCCTCGCGTCTTTGACGTTGCCCACGCCGTACATGCCCAACTTCGTTGTTCCCTTCCTAAGAAGTGTAGGCCGCACAGCAATGCCAGTAGTCGAAGCTTCAGCGTCAGAGACTGGCAAGTCGAATTTGCCCATATAGTTGATGACACCTGCCACCGAGAGGACGTCCAGCGCGCAGAGTGCGCCGGAAGAGCCAGCGCCCTGGGGGTCGTCGTGGTTGCCGTGTATGGAGAAGACGGGAATGGAGACGTTGAGGTTGGGGTCTTCATAGTTGACAGCGGGGAATCTAGCCTCGTTTAGGGAAGCATACTCAGAAAGGAGTGATAACGACTCACGAGAACCCAGCTGCCTTGCCCTCGTCGGGGTCACTCAACAACTCAACCTGAATCGGCTTTTCACCCAACGTGTACTCCCTCAGCAGAGCCATCGTCTGATACAGACATTCTCTCGAAGGCTTGTTCTCATGGAAGAGGTCTCCCGCGAGGAGAATGAAGTCAACCTAGGCCATTGTCAACCCGTTGAGTCACCGTCTCTCGGGAGCCGGCACCTACGTACGTCGTGTTTGACTGCAAGCTGGAGGATCTCTTTGAAAGTATTTATAGAGTCTTGCCCTCGGATTGGGTCGCGTTCCATGTACCCTATGTGGTTGTCGGTCGCCAGGAGAATCTTAATCGTGTTTTCGGGGTCTGGTGAACAGCATTCAGCGGTTGGTCGACTTTGAAGGGCTATACCAACCTGGTGCACCGATATTGGGCTCTGCAGGCCTAGTGTCTGAGTCGTAGTCGGACATGGCGCGTATTGAAGGATAGGCAGCGCCGTCGTCGTCGTGGTCGTCGTCAAAGTTGAAAGAGAGGAGCGCGCGTCGTCGCGTCAAACGTAAATGGGTGTATCGGCATCCTCGGCATTCAGTGATGGGAAATTGAACTTCCGCATTGCAGCTGTCAATGGCATTTCTCATTCTCCATCCAATCCTCCTTCTTCCTCACCGTTCTTGGGCTCGTGTTTCTTCGTTGACTTCTGGGATCTACCGCTCTTTACCTCTAGTACCGTAATAATGAAGCCAGAAGCTGAGAAGCCAGCGTCCAAGGCGCTCGTGGTACGTGCATGGCATGCAGATCTCTAGAGGGAAGGCAAGACAGCTCATGACGAGCAACGATAGACGGGCGTCGTTCTTTTCTACCTTGTTGCAGCTTTGGCGGTACGTTAGCTCGCTTTCTGAAGCTCGCTCTTAGGCGGTATTGACACGCCTCTTGGATTGTAGATGGTTATGGCGTGAGTACGCTCATATGCATGTGGCGGATCGACAGGGGAACGCGACGCTCACAATGCGTGTATTCAGGAATAAATGGGTCCTCAACACGACAGACACCCCTCTATTCTTCCTTTGGACCCAACTCGCGATTGCGGCGTTGCTGTTTGTTATCTGCGACCTTTTCCGTGCTCTCCCCGACCGCCTCTCCTTCGATATCGCAACCGCCAAAGAAATGGGTGCCGTCGTTGGGTTGAATGTTGTTGGTCTCAGGTGCGACATACTCACAAATATCCTTTTTATCAATGGCGTGCTAATGCGGTGTCTACGAGCAGCTTCAGCAACTACACCCTTAAATACGTCGACGCCTCTTTCTACCAAGTCGCCCGCGGTCTCGTCCTCCCCTTCACCGTCGTCGTCTCGTTCATCTTCCTCCACGCCCGCCCCTCGCTCAAAGTCCTCTCCGCATGTGGCGTGGTCACCTTTGGTTTCTTCATCGGCGTCTTCCTCGACGGAACCCCCGTCTCCATGCTCGGTATCTTCTTCGGTGTCGCCTCCTCCGCCATTACCGCCGTGCACTCCGTCGTCATCAAGAAGAGTTTGAAGGCGGTGAACGGAAGTGCTCTCGCCCTTAGCTGGTACATGAACGCCCTCAGCGCGGCGCTCCTCTTCCCCATCCTCCTCCTTGCCGGCGGAGCCCCGATGTGATGAAGCTCATCTTCAATGTTGGTGAACTCACAGTGCCCGAGGGCTCCATGAGCCCTCTCAGGACCTTCATCTACGGTTCTCTCATCACGGTCAGCCCTCTCCTCCGCTATTCTCAGACAACGTCTCTCATGCGGGGCTTATGCCGTTATTGCAGGGTCTTCTTGGCTTCCTGATGAACATTGCCAGCTTGCTCTCAATCAAAGTTACCTCGCCCATCACACATATGGTTTCCTCCGCTGTCCGTGGAGTTGCGGCGTCCCTCCTTGGAATGTGGTTGTTCCACGACGTTATCACAACGTGCGTCCCCCTCCCTTGCTCTACCGCTTCCCATGAGGTTCTGACGTTCAAGCTAGTGGCCGTGCCTCGTCTATCGGGACGATTCTCGCTGGATCGGCACTCTACACCTGGTTCAAGCACAAGGAAAGCCAGGATAGCAAGCCTGCTGCTTCCCGACGTGGCTCGTACGAGCGCGTTAAAATGGATGATCTCGAGAGCGGTGCCAACGAGACCAAGGAATCTCACAAAGCCTAAGCCCTCAAGTACTCCTTGTAGAATTTTGGTTATGAAGCACTAGAAAGGATCATGGTACATCTGTAGCACTATTTATTCCCGTATACTCCGCTTCACCTGTTGGTTGGTTGGTTCTTCGAGGATCAGACAGGATGAAGGCGGAATTCGCTCGTTATACCCAGCAATCGAAGGCTCGATGCCCCCCACCCCCTTGGACTCGTACAAGTGGATTAACCTTAGACTACTAGTAGTGTAATCATCCCGTTACACTCCATAGAAATTAATTGGGATTGTTGTTTCATTTCGTGGGCGTTGGACGTCGGATGAGGGCAAGGTGGGACCGCGATTATCATTTGGCAACGCCGCAGGGCTTCATATGCGTGGGCCATAGCTGTCGCCGCCCAGAGAGATCCATTCCAATTCCTTTTGAACGATGCTTGCTCTAGTAGTGATTCATGTCCGTGAAAGTGTATATTGCATGGGTTCCTTCCAATCCTCCACTATGATCGATGATAGTAGATCTATTGCTTCTTTCCGACAGAACCAGTCCTAGCGGTGTCGTAGTTCTCGAGGAACCACTTGACAGTGAGGTCCAGGGCTAAACACAAAAATTCAGCAAAAGCTCAACACCCAAGCAAAATCCAGAAACGCACCTTCAGTAAACGGCGTAAACTCAAACCCACCCATCAACCCCAACAACTTCTTATTCGACGCCGGTTTCCTGAACTGTCCATCCGCCCTACTCGTATCGAACGTATAATCGCCCTTGAAATCCAGCGCCTTGACGATGGCGTCAGCGACCTCTTTAATAGAGACTTCCTCGTCTTCGCCGACGGACAGGATGACGGGCTCGACGTCGTCGTATTCGCGGAGCATCCAGATGAAGAGTTTGGCGAGGTCCTGGGAGAAGATGAATTGGCGCAGGGGCTTGCCGGTGCCGGCGACGACGAAGGGGGTGTTGTTCTCTGTGAGAGGAGGGACGTTAGTGAGGAGAAGGGGGAGGGGGAGGGAAGGAGGGAAGGGCGTACTCTTGGCGAGGTAGCATTTGTGGATGAGCCCGGGGATTACGTGGGAGTCTTCGAGGTCGCTGTACAGTAAGTGAAACGCGTCGATCAGGATTTGAACCATGAAGAGAGGAGGAAGGCGCGCACAAATTATCGTAAGGCCCAAACACGTTCGTAGGAATCGCAGAAGTGAAGTTATGCCCGAACTGCTCCTTGTACGCGCTACACATCCAATGATCAGCCTTCCTACACCATCTAAACAGTAACACTGCGTACTGGTTCTGGACATCGACCATACGCTTAGCATGCGCGTAGCCAAAGTTGCTTTGATGAGGAGGGCCAGAGTGGATCTTGGTCTCGTCGAGGGGGTATTCGACTTTGTCGGGGAAGACGCAGGTGGAGAGACATGAGATGACTTTCTTGGTGCCGGTTTCGTGTGCGGCTTCGAGGACGTTGTCGTTGATGAGGAGGTTGTCGCGGAGGAAGGTGAGCTGTGAGCGAAGATCAGGGGCGTTTCTGCGATGATTGGAAAGCTACAAACTTTGTACTTCATGTTCTTGAACAAACCTCCGACTATGGAAGTTAAGTGTACTTCAAATGCAAAGGATAAACCTAATCACGCACCCAAGGCGGCGAGGTGGATGACATGTGTCGGCTTGTACTTCTCGTACAACTGTCGCGTCTGCGCAGGGTCCCTGCATCGCAGACGCATCAGTCACGTCGAAACTCGGGTCCCAAAATCGACGCACCTCAGATCCCCCTCAGACGAGCTTGCAAACACCCACTTCTCCCCAGGCAACTTGGCAAATCGCGACCCCTCCGGTTCCGTCTCAATGACATGCTTAATCGCCTGCCCTACCAATCCAGTGCCTCCAGTAACCAAGATCACGTTGTTGCTCGACATCTCTGGGTCTGGCGTACTATTAGAATCTTTCCAGAGATTAAGAAGGGAGGTTGAAAGCGTACATGATAGTTGATCACCGTCGAGATGATAAAGCACTGGCAGGGAAACCGAGTTAGCCGCCAGGCGATCACTCATCTTTCCCACGGCCTCGGATGCGATCACCCAAATCATTAGCTGCGAAGCGCTGTTATAAGGACGACCTCGGGTTGACCTCTCTCTCCTTCCCCACTGCCTCTCTATACCTCCCAGCGTCGTCTCAAGCGCATATAACCGATTGGATATGGCTCTAGACTGTAGAAAGATCGCAGACGAGGTCTACGCGCTCGCCAAAGACCCTCACGATCCCCTAGCGCCGTTCGTGAAGGAGGCGCTCGAGGTCATCGACCACTGTCTGGATACCCACAGGTAGGTCTCGCCACCGCCACCCCTCTCTCTTTCTACTTGCTATATGAGAAGGAAGATGAACCTGATTTACAAGACAAGATAACGTAGCCATTAGCTTTAACGGTGGGAAGGATTGTGCGTAGTGGAGTCTCCTCTACTCGAGACGGCGGTGCTGATGCTGGATTTACAGGCACGGTCCTCCTACACCTGTACGCAGGAGCCATCGCCCGGCGCCTCCCATCCTCACAATCCATGGCCCCCATCCACGCACTATACATCCCCGTCCCCTCCCCTTTCCCCACCCTCGAAGAATTCATCGCCGACTGCGTCCGCACATACAACCTCGACCTCTTCGTCTGCAGACCAGAAGACCACGCCTCCTCCATCGAGAGCGTCGTCACACCCGCTCTCGTCTCCCGTGAAGGCAGCGACTACGTCGGCGTGAACATCGCGAACCGACCTAAAGCGGTTGGGAAGTCTAAAGGCGGAGAAGGGATGCGCGAGGCGCTGCAGAGGTACAAGGACAGGTTCCCCCATATCTCTGCGATCCTCATCGGTACGAGGAGGACAGATCCTCACGGAGGTGCGTCTTGCAAATCCCTGCGATCCTCGCTGGAAACTAAATCTCCCGGTTAACCGCTATCCGCAGCCACCCTCTCGCACCGCAACATGACCGATCCGGGCTGGCCCCAATTCGAGCGAGTCAACCCAATCATCAACTGGGACTACAAGCACGTATGGGCATTCCTTCGCCAGCTTAAGGTTCCATATTGTTCCCTATACGACGAAGGTTANACTTCGCTCGGATCCACGTACAACACCTTCCCCAACCCCGCTTTGCTCGTACCCGATTCTCCAGCCGAAGGCACACCGATACATACGTCNCCTACNTCNCCTGTCCTCACTCCNGGCACCGCCCTGACACACTTCATGGCTACTACTCATACCGAACCTTCCTCGCCCAACGCCGANCTCCTCAGCCCATCGACNGTCCTCTCGTCCTTCATGTCNTCGACGCATACCCANCCCAACGGTTCCCTTCCATCANTNACCGCTGCTTCGGTTAGTGTNAAGAAGGAACTGGATTCTGTGAAGCTNAATGGNTTGGGNATNGACACCCGAAGCAAATCCGNNACCCCAAGATACCGNCCNGCNTATGAGCTCCAAGACGGCAGCCTAGAGAGGTCAGGNAGGGGACTCGTCCCTGCCCTCGCACCCGANGTNTAGATTCCCTTCNAGAACCCAAGTAACNNTGTANTGTACATAGACGAAACNAACNTCGGACTTCGTATCCTNATTGAAGCTTCCTGATGCTTGTGNTGANGACGTCCATCCTNGAAAGAGCCATCCAACCGANTCATTATTAGGGGAATTACTGAAGAATCTTGGATATAATCAGAGTCCAGGTATTTGCNATAAAGTTCTAAGCCCTCAGGNGAATCTAGTTTTGGTCTTCAATCAAGCTGGCAGAAGCCTTGAGGTCGGCNTCNACCATCTCGGAAACGAGNGAGTCAAAGTCGACACGACGCTTCCATCCCAGGACGCGCTCNGCCTTGGCNGGGTTACCGTGAAGNAGNCTGTAAAGNGAANAGTNAGAACGGGNGNGAGAGAAGGTATNNGTGNNATANACGTACTCGACTTCAGCAGGTCGGAAATACTTGGGATCAACCCTGACNACNACNTTGCCAGAGTCAACGTCNATNCCGACTTCATCGACGTCCTTCCCTNCCCAACGCAGCTTAACACCGACATGNGCGAANGACTTCTCNACGAATTCGCGGACAGAGTGGGTCTCGCCAGTAGCNAGGACGAAGTCCTCCGGCTTCTCCTGCTGGAGGATCATCCACATGCCNTCAACGTAGTCGCGAGCTGCAGCNTNNNNTATTAGNAATGGCGNGGNANNAGNAATAGANGGAACNCACCATGACCCCAGTCACGAAGAGANTCAAGGTTTCCNAGGTACAAGCACGACTGCTTGCCCAACTTGATATCCGCCACCGCCCTCGAAATCTTCCTCGTCACGAACGTCCTGCCTCGGCGGGGACTCTCATGGTTGAACAGAATCCCATTACACGCATACATGCCGTACGATTCACGGTAGTTGACGCAAATCCAGTACGCGTACAGCTTGGCGCAGCCGTAAGGGGACCGGGGGTAGAAGGGCGTGGTCTCGCTCTGGGGAGTCTCAACGACCTTGCCGTAGAGCTCAGACGTGGATGCTTGGTAGAACCGTACGTGCTTCTCCAACCCGCAGGTCCGGATAGCGTCGAGGAGACGCAGTGTGCCGAGGCCATCGACATCGCCAGTGTATTCCGCCATCTCGAACGAAACCTTGACGTGGGACTGTGCTCCGAGGTTGTACACTTCGGTGGGTTGGACTTGGGCGATGATGTACACGAGGTTGGTGCTGTCGCTGAGATCGCCATAGTGCAGCTTGAACTTGTTGGGGCCTGCGGGATTGGGGAAAGCGAGTTAGGCGATGACCATTCATGAGGCGACGCGTGTCTTGAGCTTACGTTCATGCTGGTCTTCGTAAAGGTGGTGCAGACGACCTGTGTTGAAGCTGGACGAACGGCGGATGATACCATGCACCTGGTACCCCTTGGCGAGCAGGAACTCGGTCCTAAACACGCCATATCAGCTTACAGGGCGTTTAGCTTATTCAGGGGTTACATACAGATAAGATCCATCCTGCCCAGTAATACCTATTCTTTAGATTCAGTCACCCCGCCTCGCTGGCGAACCAAACACGCCTTGAAACGTACCCGAAATCAACGCGACCTTGCGCTGGCGATACTCCTCGACGGGAGGGAGATCGAGCTTGGTAATGCCAGGGACGATGATGGACGACATGGCGGGCAAGGGCGGGGAAGCGGTGGTGGAGGTAGAAGGACAAGAAGGGATGGGTAGCGCCTCTTGAATGTCGCACTTTATATTTATTGCCACGAGACAATTCGACCCTCGATCCGCTTCAACCATCTTGGGCCGCCGCCGGATCGCTTCCCTGAATTAACTCTGCTACATTCATCGCGTCGTCTGCCGCGATACGCCGCTGGGGAACGACACACCGAAGGCATGAGGAGGGTTGTATTATCCTCTATTTTACTATGCAAAACTACTAAGGGAAACAGTATTGGATATTGGCAAGAGGTCGGTCGATCTTCCGCTGACGCCATCTGATCGCATAGTTTCGAGGGGATGGCTTGAGGAGTGCAGTTGGAGCGCACAACGCGATGGGTAGCAACAGGAAGCGAAGAAGGATATGCATCTGTGGAGAGGAGTAGTTTTAATCTGAAGAACTCTGAAGAACCGCGACCCTGCAAACACGTTTCCGGCCCTCGTATTGGGACAGGGGCCTTGGTTAATGCCTCAGTCGGGTGTGCACCCTGGACCGCCCCCATGCGATGAGGTACAAGAAGCCCAAGGTGCAAAGTTCAAGGTGATGTTCCATGAAGATCTTCGCTGTTCACGGAACGGAAGTTTCCGAGGGTAGCCTGAGGTAGCCTGGGGTGGCAAAAGGCCACGTAATGGCATAAGAATAGGTAGGCGCCCGCGGCTGCAATACGACACGACACGGGGGCCGATATCCTCAGTTGGCGCCTATGGTATTGCACGTAGCTTCGCCCTTCCTACCTCAGACTAAATAATATTCGCCTTGCATTGCTTTCCCTCGTCATCAGGAGTTCAGGTCTCCGGTAAAGAACACGCAGCAATGCTCTCTGGGGACATCTGGAATGAAATTCCTTCGTACTTCCTGGGTACATTTTGACTAGTCGACAGCAATGGGGCCCGTGTACGCATGGATTGTGTGGTCAGCACACCCAGCAGGGGTCTGGTACGAGTACGCTCCCAGGTTGATGAACAAGTCCTTGTTCCCTTGTCCGTCAGGGCACACAAGCCACGCCTGCATTCGCAACCGTCAAGATCAGCCCTTGTGCACTTCGAGTAATCCAAGGGTAAACCACGTACATTCGCTTGAGGCCTCGTCACACTAGGATCGCTCCACTCCAAGGTGTCCCCACTGAACCTGAAGGTACCCGAAGTCGCAGGGGTCGTGTCCCAGTACACCCTGAGCCTCTTCCCGTCAGACAAGGGCGTCTTGTCGACCTTTGCGTAGAGCGGAGTCTGCTGGCCCGAAATACCCTGGACGAGCTGGCCGCCTGTGACTTGGAACAGAGCGGCTTTTGTATATTCTCCCAGGACGGCGTCTCCTGGCGTTCCCCAGGTTTCGGACATCAGGTATTTGTGGAAGTTAGGGGAAGTCTGGAGGGGGGAATCATCGGAACATGGAGGCCAGCATAGTCGAGCAAGTTTTGAGGATGACAGTGCNCANCATCGAGCCCAGAATGTCAACGAGTACCCCCGTTGACGAAGAGTCGGTACAGCGGTAGGAGCCTGGGGTGCTGGGAACGTTCCTGTAGGGTTACCCGTAGTGGGGGTGGGAGTTGGCGTTGGTGTCGGTGTTGGAGTGAAGGTGCTCGAAGTAGGGACTGGTGCGCTTCCCGGAACACATTGCGAGTACCACTGGTTCGTTGCCTGGCATGTATATCCCGAAACGCAGGTCGTGGGTCCCGTCCAGCCTTGTCCTCCGCACTAGAACGCCCCGCTTCAGCACGCTCTCTCCATTATAAGCGAATTCCAGACATACCTGGCCGTAGGCGGGGGCTGAGCTCTGGGCGTTGACAGCCAAAGCGCATGCTGCGACTGCAATCACCAGAGACTTGGCCATCGTAAACGTGGAAAGGTTGTATACCTCGGTGAGAACGACAACGACGACTGGAGCCCGCCTTTATAGATTCAACCTCGCCGTTGGAAGCTGTTGCAAAGTCACATGGCGCCGAGCAAATGCCTTTTTCTCGGAGGCTACGCTCCCTCGCGTCTACGCACAGCGGTTGTTTATCGGAAGACAGAAGAGCACCCGCACGTGTTCGCAGACACGGCGGGCATCTGGCTGTCGAATAGTAATTTCATCCGTGCTGTCCACTAACCTGTCCAATAGTCAGTCGACTCAAAACACGTTGCAGTTGGTTCGATCGAGTCTCCTCGGCTCGTGCTCGCCTCATGTACAACACACACCTTCCACCAGCGAACGCCTTGGTGCACTGCCACCCAATCCTTTGTCCCAACGAGCAACCCAGCTCAGCTCGGACCTTGTCGAGCTGCGAGCCTCTTCGACGAGATCATTGGACAGCGTTTGGACACATTAGTGGACAGTTTGTGGACAGCACGAACTCGCGTGCTATTCGACAGCCGGATGCCCGCCGTTGTCCCAACTCCCATGATCCCAGCCTCGAGCTGGAAGCTGTTGCGCAAGGGAAGGGAAAAGGCGCTATTTATAGCTTCCGAGCACAAACGAATACAATGTGGTTTGTATGATCTATGTGCTGGGGACACCGAACGTGAGTTCTAGGATTTATACGAATACAACGAAATAATGCACCTGATTCTTTGTCTTCAGCGCGATAACGCGTTAATAGCTAGTGGGATTCCAAGCGAGTAACCAATCTTCATCCCCGAGCACTCCAGGGGTCCCGCTCGAGGCAGTCCCGCCTGTTTCCTTCGGCGTTGGGATAGTAGGCTGCATCCTTGGCGGATCGTTCGTCGTATTTCTGCCAGGGATGGAATGACATTTCAACTGCGGTGGAATAGCCTGTTGCCACGGGTGCGTTGGACACAGAAGGCTATACACTTGAACTGTGGCTCGCTCTAGCGCGGTGACCCATTGCGAAGCCGTCAAGGTGGAGGCAAAAACCCAAGGTATAAAGGAGGACGACATGAGAAGCACGGCTCCTGGGCGCTTCGCCAACGAGTATACTTCCTAGCGTTAGACAACTGCCTACAAAACGAGACTGTTCCCTCACGAAGGACAACGTCGCATCCAAATGAGGCGTAGGCGGGTGCACTCCGTTTCTTCAACTGAACAGATACAGCTTGGTGGATGATCCTGGGTACTGTCTGTATCAATATCGTTCCGGCGTTGGTAATGAAAATGCACTCACGCAATGCTAACGAGCGGGTAGAATACACAGAAGAAGGAAGACATGAGCAGGATCTCGAAGGAGTCTAGGTGCAAGAAGAGAGACTGCAGGAGATGGAGAAGGGTTACAGCCATGGAATGGACATCGTCGCACAGTTCAGACATAACCATTGTGACACTATCCATCCTTGGGAAAGACCAGGGAACGACGAGGTGTGGATGAATTTCCTGAATGTTATACAACCAGACCTTGCTGTGTATTCCGCAGGCGGCCACGTTGATGGAAAAATGGAATGTGAGTCAGAATCCAGAGACGACGTGGCTGCGCAGCAGGATGTTCAGAACCAATGCATGCAAGATCAATTGCAATCTATGAAAGCGAGTGGGAGAATATCCGAGTGACGCGAACGGGAACTAAACGGTGTGCAGCGAGACGAAGGTGCGCAGTAGGGAGGGAGTAGTATGGTGGGTCAAGCGGTGCCTTCACCGGCGACAGCAACATCCGGTCTGAGTGGGTCAACGTCTGAGTTCGGTTCTTCTTTGACAGGTTGCTCCGTAGTCTTCTTAGTGGCCAAGTCATTAGGAGCCTGAAAGCGCTGATTGTCGGACGGCGACAAGCTCGGAGGCGACGACACGAATCCCAAGACGTGATTTCGAATGTCAGACACCCAGAGTGCAGCTCCTGCAACGATCCCTTCCTGGCGCACAAGAATTGCAAGGCGAAGAACCAGGTACGAGGACACTATCGTCGCGGTGATGAAGGTTGCGGCTATGGCGATGCCAAAGAGCACAGATAGCAGGATTGTAGCTGTGCAGTGGTTTTCAGTACGATTGGTAGCAGGAAAGGAAGCATAGATGCGTACTCAGTGTGAGAAGTGTGCCAATGGAGACTGTCAGCACTGTCAACAAGGCTAGGAACAAGTATGTCGATAGCGCGGCGCAGCAGGTAACGCTGTGAAGGGTCAATTGGCATTCGAAATCGAATTGAAGATTGGACTGACGCGTAGGTAAGAAATGGAACCACGCTTAGTGCCAGAAAGACAAGAACAAAAACCTTCAGAGCCGGTGATATGATGTTAGCGATGAGACGCGCCGCCGATGAAGGAGCGAAGCGTACCGTAGCGATAGGTTTCCGTTCAAACGACGCTTCGGCGTATGCAAAGGCAGGGAGAATGTACGACTTCAGCACATACTCGAACCTGACATCGTGAGTTATTGGACCCTCGGTGGTGTCACCTTGCAAGCGTGAAAAGAGTCTACCTTTCGGATAGTTCTTGCACCGACGAGGCGCTGGAGATAAAGTTTGCTGACAACTCTTCGAGTCTTTGATAGATTGACTTCTGTTCAGGATTCTCGTGTTCTACACCCATTTCGGATGCCCTCTGGAAGATCTGGACAAGGGCGTGGTTGTGGTTCGGGAGCAAGGAGCATTGGGCGCTAATCGCAGTTCTGATGGTTGCTTAGGTAAATTGGTGTGGTGACGGCAAATGCCGGAGCCTCTTGCACCCCAACCACGCTCAGCTCAGCCAAACAAGCGAGGAACTCACGGAAGTCTGCTTCTGAGCCAGCAATATGGTGCTGCTAGGGCACTACACCTCCTAACGGCTGCTTCTTGACCCTATGATGTGCGCCGAACTCGACGCAAACCTCAACGATACACCATGCTCTCCTCCGCACTTCCATGCTTCCTGCCTGAAGCACATTTTCTTGCTCGCGGAGAGTACGGCTTCTCCAATAGGTAGGAAGCTCGACTCAACGCGTATAAGAGCAACGGTGGTTCAGGCAAGCTTTGCATCTCATCGCACTTCTCGCCACAGATAGTCGAACATGGTCTTCGCTAAGGTTTGACTCTCTCTGTCAACATTGAGTCGCTGGGCTTACGGCTACGTCTCCAGCTTCTCTCCGTTGTCTCCGCTTCTCTCTTCATGTCCTCGGCGGTCGCCCAGTTGACGGTGTCGTGCTACAGCGGCGGATACACGTCCGACTGCGCCAGGTTCATCAACCAGTTCTGCAATCATGCCACCAATAACTCGGTTAGTTTCCTACTATTCTTTCTATCTACAGCCAACCAATCCTCACATCGAATGCAGTATGCTCCGAACGATAGCATGAGCCGCTGCTTCAACGATGGCAAGGGAGGCAAATGTATGTCAGGGTGACTGGGCACCCTTGTTCTCGGATGAACACTAAAAACGCTCTCTTCGAAAAGGCGATCTCACTGTCTGGCTCAAGAATCCTGGTTCTGCAAACCAGAGCCCTAGCAACACCAATTGCAAGAACGCTCTCAACACAGCCATGCAGTCTTGCCCATATGTGAGTACGCTGTGGATAGGTTACTTTCCGTGTTCCTGACCCTAGTCAAGGGAGGTATCGGTCAATACGATGGTGCTCCCTTCCAGTTTGCAGTCGATCCAAATGCTGGTCAATGTAACGGAAGCGTCGGCGGAGGAAACCGTCTCGAATCTTCTGCCATTGAAGATGGTTCTGCCGCGGCCTGAGCCGGTGCTTCAGCTCGCATTGCAGTGGCCGCTCCTGCGTGCCACGGTGTTATCTCAGCATGGCGCATTCTGAGACCCCCCCTTGTGTAGATTCAAATTCTTAGTTGCTAGAGACATAGCTTGCTGGTGGTATGGCTACCTTCTTCCTCGGTACTTCGAATCTCACTTCCTCTGATTGTGAGGCTTGTCCTCCCCAACCTTCCATTCCACGATTCCGCAATAGCAGCTGGGCTGTGGTGCTTTACTGTTGCATAAGATGTAGCGGATGCGCATGCGTCGATCTGTGTTACACTTGGAAGTCTCGCAAGTCCTTTTGAACGATTATCCTGGATTCACTGCGGCTGGCCTCTGAAGGGGTGCTTGAGAAGCATTTCACAGCCGTGCCAAGGCTGCTTGAGCTGAGAGAGCACGCCAGCATTGATTCATGATACCCTGTCCTTGTTTTCCAAATGACCTACCTTCCATTTCACTTTCGGAGATCGTGGGCGCCAACGACGAGGTTGCAAGCGCTAACTTCAAGGAAGCAGGCTGAGTCAGCACTGGCATTTCGGAAGTTGCCAGCTGCGCCCCACTGCCACAAGAATCAACTAAGAGCGAGTCACACATTCTCCTCCTTCTCCCTTGTTCCCTGGGCAGCACACACTACGACATCGAACGGTTAGGCAACGCCCAGTAATGGACAATAAAGACTGCCACAAGACTTCTCAACGACAATTGTCTTCATGACGCATGTCTGATCTTCCATTCGGCTCGGGAATGTTTACGAGACTGTCGGGCATCTGTCGGGTGAAAGGGCAAGCACTCGCCCTTCTACTTGCCAGTCGGTGTTCTATCTCCTGGACTACTCGACGACTTTCGTTGTACAGCTGCACTGCATCCCCAAGACGTCTCCAACACGAGGCCTACGAAGTTCTCCGCGTCCCATGCCAACTCACTGGAAAGTTGTTCTAACAA
This sequence comes from Coprinellus aureogranulatus, assembly GCA_027627275.1. Lineage (NCBI taxonomy): Eukaryota > Fungi > Basidiomycota > Agaricomycetes > Agaricales > Psathyrellaceae > Coprinellus > Coprinellus aureogranulatus. The sequence continues at coordinate 29,292 of JANDKE010000101.1, forward strand.
TAAGCAGGCTCAGGGTGACTCTGAATGTTGTAGTTTCGGTATACAGCTTTCCTTCATTCTGTCGTCGTATAAAGGGTAGGTGTCGAATGCCATTTATCTCTAACCAACTTCTTCCTTCTTTACCAGTAAGTTCATTGAACGATCAGTCGTTCCACTCTATCAGCTGACTTGGGTTGAACGTAGTCTCCTTTCATTACTCTATCAACCTCCAGCACTACCTGTCGCTGACACAATGGGCCTCTGGGATTATCCTGATCCAAACCAATACTCCCAGCAAGCATCCGATGATCCCTTCTTGAACGAGATGTTCGCGATGCGGGACGGGTTCAGCTCGTATTCAACACCCAGCTACATGCCACCGGCCGATAGCTCTTATCTCTCGAGCCGTGTTGAACCTGCCAAGAAGAAGGTTCGAAAGGCCGCCAACAAAGTGATCAATTCCCCAGATGGTACGCAGCGCAGGCCTATTACGCGCATACCTGTGGAAGTCTGGAACCAGATCCTCAAGCGATGCATCCCGTCGAGGGAGGAGAACGACAAGATCCCATCTCTTTCCCGTCGCAAGGCTCCAATGCAGCTCACTGCCATCACGAAAGGGCTCAGGAATATCGCCCTCTCCATGCCCGAGCTCTGGACGACAGTGAGCTTGGTCCCGCGTGGCCGCAATCCTTACGGCGACGGAGAGATCCCCTCGCCGGACATGCTCGAACAGTACTTGCAACGCTCCAAGGACCGACCTCTGTCNATCTCTGTCGCTGGTCANCACAGCGATCTGGATTACGTCTTTTGGAAACTGGCGAAATGGAGCGCCAAGCGGTGGGAGCACCTCTCTNTCATGCCCACTAGCATCGATGGCAAGGAAGGNCGCTGGAAGCGCTACACCTTTCCGCGGTTGAAGTCNGTCAACATCAAAGGGGGTCCCCAGAACGCTTGGAACAAGTTGCCAGAGTGTCTTGCTAGCATGATAAAGCACTCGGACTCCCTCAGNTCNTTCTCCTGGACCAACTTTCAGCCNGCCGAGCTTCAGCACACATCGAAGATGCTTCAAAATGCCACTCTTCCCATAGGCAAGCTGACGTCCTTGAAGCTGNACAANGCNCTGTTCTCGTTCGAAGNCCTGGANATGCTCACTAAGGCGACTATGNTGAANGANCTGGAGCTCACTGCCCTCAGAGGTATGCGGCCTCCCAACGTCTATTTGCCCAAGTACCCCAGGAAGCCTATTCAGCTCCTCAATCTCGAATCCCTTAGCGTCAACGCTTCTAGATTCGAAGANAGCTCTGGNCCAGCTGTTGGAGGATCCTTGGACGAANTCCTNCCCTACATCTTCGCACCCAACCTTCAGTCGCTCACNGTGGGATATAACGACGANGGCCGCAGCCCTTTCCTTTCCTTGCAAACCTTCCTTACCGTGTCACGNTGCCGCCTCTCCTCCCTCGNCTTCTCCTTCACCCCTCTCTCGTCTGAACATCTCCTTTGGATCTTGACTCACTTCACCGCCATCGGGTCTCTTCAATCGCTGACACTCTTGNCCATACCNGGGAAAGCCAGCCCCTTATCGCCTGAGGTCATACCCTGGCTTNTGCCTTCGTCGCAATGNCTAGTCCCCACTCTCCGNTCGTTCTCTTTCAATATCACCGCGCTGAACTCCACGCAGCCAGGGACTGTCACGAGTNTGCTAAAGCAACGCTGCAAGATGCGTCCNCGCTTTTTGCGCANGATTCACATTGAAGGCGTCCGCGAGNTTGAGAGGCAGTATGCGCCTCTCCCAGANGTCTCCTGGATTCGGGATCTCGCGTCTAAGTACCGGTTGTCNCTAACGAGCAATTGATTCCTGCCGCAACTCAGGTCNTANCTTCTGNAACTCGGGGNCCTTTCATGGACTGATANATTTCATTCATTTCAAACTACTCGTCTCTGTCTGTGACCNCTCCTTTTTTCCTTTNTCTTTNAAGATACGGACTGTCATATATCTCTCGGTGGACTCGGACTCATCTCGGACAATCCGGCACCTGCCAGTGTATCTCTANCTATCGACAAGCGCCCGACTTTGTACAACCTCTTGAACACCTGTATTTATAGCAATGTGACCGTTTGTTAGTCTCAACTGGANNATACANCCTTCCACCGNTTCAAGATTCAANAAGTGGTTGGGGCACCAATGCGTTTGGCCGAAAAGACATCCAGTAACTTCCATGCATGCCGGCTGTCGTNGTCTAGGCACAGAGTTTTGAATATACGTAAAAGCCGATAAGCTCNAGGNCAACGGCGTAAAGCTTNTGTGGCTTTGAGCTTCATGCAAAAAGTTTGTTANNTTTNAGAGNNCNNCNNTCCANATTCGCCACGAGTCAGAAAGACAAGGCGAGCTCGGTGGATGACCAGCGCTCTCTCGTCAAGCGCCGGCAGTCACAACGCCCATGCAGGACTGATGGCCCATCAAGAACGCAGCGCNGCATTTGNCATCCAAGACACCTCGTTTGCGGCCTAATTGTCACCATTTCTGCTTCTTGACCTCGACGTCGAGGTTCCCTCGAACNGCAACACCGGACGCGCTGCCACCTCAGCGTCATGCGGGCTAGGAGNGCCTTGCGATGCTTCAACCTGAACCAGCTCTTCCTTGTCCTCCTTCCTGGTTTCTCTCTTCGTGTTCTGGAGGAATGGATTCCGTCAACACCACCCAGAGGGCGAATTGGGAGGGGGGAGAGCATCTGAGCATGCCAGGGTCAGGGTCGGGGGATGCGTGGCCGCCTCGGAGTAGCGGTGGTAGCACGGAAGAAGGCTCAAAACGAGAACTACTTGTCGAGCATCCTATACCCAGGCTGATGGAGGAGGCGGAGAAGAGGTTCAGTGCTAAACTCGCGCGGCAAAGTCAAACTCTGGAGGATGCAGTTGTCGAGTACAAGCGGCGGTACAAGATGGAACCACCATTGGGCTTCGACGAGTGGTGGGACTTTGCCCAGAAGTTCAAATTCAAGATGGTGGACGAGTTCGATATCCTGATGGAGGACATGGCACCGTTCTACGACTTGCCTGGGGTGGAGGTGCGGAGAAGGGTTGACCAGGTGAGTAAACGCGTTCTTCCTCGCTCAAGAAATCCGTGGCCGCACTGGTGCGCGAGGTTCCTCCGGGACCGTCAATCTCGCCTCTGCGTTCCCCAGCGCTCGCACCGCCTGTCGTAATTCCCTCTTGAACTGATGTTTTTACGCAGGTCGGCCAACTACCATCCATAGACCTTGTCCGTATCAGAGACGGGGTCATCACTGTTCAAAACATGAAAAAGGGATTCAAGGACTCGGAAACCAGCGCCCGCGCTCGGGGATTCCGTTCTATGATGGGGAAATTCGCTCGATACGTACGTTATCTTTCCTGGGAGTTGCGGTCGTAGTGCTGAATCCACGTACAGCTGCCAGACATGGACTTCCCGATCAACGCGAAAGCTGAAGGACGCGTGCTGATACCCTGGGAGCACCAACAATACCCTAATCTTACGCGCCGCGACTCTTCTGGTACGCATATAGCCACAATATCACCAGAATATCCTAGCTTGATGCTTTGCGTTCCTAGGTGGAGTCGAAGACATGCTAGGAGGACCGTTCAACCCAGACTGGGGTACGGACGGCAATAGCTGGGAAGCATGGCGACGGACGTGCCATCCTAACAGCACCTCAAGACGCCTCTATTCCTCTCTCAGGGATCCTTTCGTTCTTCGTCAGAAGAACTACTTGCGGGGTAGCGGATCGCCTTCCGCTGGCGAGGACTTTGAATTTGCTGAAAACACCGCCGCGGACTTCGACTTCTGTCAGCATCCTCATGAACACTACAACCAAGGCCACTTCTTCACGGACTGGAGATCGATACCCGTCTTATACCCCGTCTTCAGCCCAGCACGTGCAAAGGGATATATGGATGTGCGGATACCCAGTCATTATTACTATGGGAGTACGAAGGGCTACACCTACGGGTGGGACTTTGAGAAGAAAGTCCTCACCCCAGTGGACAAGATGGAGAAGCCGTGGGACGAGAAAATCGACAAGATATTCTGGAGAGGAGCGACGACGGGAGGTGGTAGTCATCCGCCTGGATTTTCACCGCAGTACCATCGACACAGGTAGAGTTCATTTCGCCGCATCCGACTCCCAAACAACGCTGAGACCCCAAACAGATTCTTGCGGATGGCGTCGGACAGGTCGAATAATACGAGGGTTGTCACATACAACCCTCCCAATGCAACTCATTGGGAGTCGATCGAGATGCCAATCTCCACTTTGAACGACGACATCATGGATACCGCTTTTGTCAAGGTATCGGGCTTGTACCCGGGAGGTCTGTCGGCGCTCATGGAAAAGCATCGATTCTCGGAGCCAGTCCCTCTTGGAAAGCATTGGTCCTACAAGTACCTTGTCGATCTCGACGGTATGAGCTACAGTGGGCGGTTCATGGCGTTTCTGGCTAGCGACAGCGTACCAATCAAAGCCACCGTATACTCTGAGTTCTTTTCTGATTGGATTGAGCCGTGGTACGTGTCGATCCCTGCTATCCCTCGACTTAATTTATTTATTCTTTACCTCGCCCTTACCCGGCGCTGCTTCTAGGTTACACTTTATCCCCCTCTCACCGAGCTACAAGGAGATCTACAACCTCTTCACGTTCTTCCACGGGCCGACGCAGGGTGTATTGGAAGCCATCAACTCGACCCTAGCATCATTACCACCAGAAGAGCGCAAATCTCCTGAGGATGAACGACTTCGAAAGATTGCAATGGCTGGGAAGGAGTGGAAGAAAACGATAGCACGGACACTTGATATGGAAGGTACGCTCTCCCACCCTATCTCGGAAGAGCGCCGGCTGAACACCCCTTTCGCTGTGCAGTCTACGTGTATAGGCTATGTTTGGAATGGGCTCGGCTGTGGTCGGACGACCGCGACTCGATGAACTACGTGCCCTAGCAGCCGTTCTGCTCTTTGCATTGGAAAGGGGCAGTGGTAAGATTAATTTGGACGATATAGTAGACTCATCATATACCTAGATATTTGCGCATTTGTACCACCACGCACTCATGCACCTGTTGTTGTCACACTACTCACCTTGCCGCAAGGATGTATGTAGTTTTAGTCGTACCACGACACCACTAATTATTGCTCAGCTTAGGGAGACTGCCACGGTTGTCTCATTCAAAGCCAATTCCTCGCAGTGGTAGGATACAGGTGCGTACAGACTGCCATCCCGTTTTGTTCGAATTTCGCGTTATGAACGGTCTGCCGTCTTGCTCTTCGTAGTTCCTTCCAGATGTACCATCCTTCCCCTCGACCTTTCTGGGTCTCACCTGTGCCCGCATCCAGGTCTCTCTCCTGGTACCTTCTTCGAAGCGTCTCCAGATCCTCCTTCGCCAATGTATTTCTGCCACTCGTCGGCTTCTTATCATCTGCTAGGCTCGGCGTTCAATAGGTAACAAGGTGGGCTATCCAGGTGGTATGTGAGTGTCCCCGGCTACCTGGCTCCCTTGGACGCTTTGACATCCCTCAAACGCGACGATGCGAAGATGTCGGGAACGCAAGATTTGATGCGAACATTATCAGCGCGCTGTGCCGTCAGCGTCTTCCTCATCACACAGCTTATCGGCGCTCAACAGTCCGTGTAGACCATAGAAACGGCATGCAATGCCCAACCTGGCTTCTGCCAACAAGTACACTCCTTGACTGCTAAGCGTCGTCCAGCGCAACGTCAAGAATCCTGGCCAAAGACGCCGCAAACAACGGTACGTTGACAACTTCATTTAGCTAGGAGGACATGAGGCACGCAGGAATTGACCTCTCTCTCGTTTCATCCTCCACTTGGCAGGACCCTCTCGCAAATCTTCTTGGTACCCTTGGCAAGCAACTATGGAGCCCCGCGTTCACTATCAAGAATCGCAATCACTCCTTAAGGAACCTCTCTCTATCAAGCTGACGGATGTAGAACGCGGTGAACCCGCTTTCAACGAGAAAGCCGGAGGACCCAGCAACGGGAACGGGAACAGCACGTCGGCGAGAGGTCTTACCAGCCCCAATGGCGCTTTGTCGGCAACGTCGTCGGTTCAGAGAAGACACTCAGTCCGGGCAGGCGTCGCTCAACTCGGTCAAGAAACCGGACACCTTGTGTCAAGCGCGGAGGATGGGATGATCGAGTTCTGGGGAAGGTTCACGAGGAAGGGGAAGAAGAACGTTGGAGTATGGGACAGCTTGAAAGCCATCGCGTTCTCGTCTTGTGAGTGCAAACGGTCACTAATTGACGCACGATAACTTAATCTCCTAGGGCTCAATGTACTCCTTGTCTTCATTCCCATTGCTTGGGTCGCGCACTTCCTACACTGGCCACACAGAACTACGTTTGCGCGTATGTTTATGACGTGAAATCTACAGGAGCAGAGCTAACGAAGTGCACCAGTTGCTTTCCTTGCCATCATCCCTTTGGAGCAGCTAGTGGAATGGGCTGGGGACGAAATGGCTCACTATCTCGGGAAGGACTTCGGGGACCTCCTCATTGTTTCGCTGCACAAGTAATTCCATTCCATGATTCTCCTGAAGCTGTTCTTACGCCATTCCAGTGCTGTGGAAGCTACCCTAGCAATTATTTTGCTCACCCATTGCGAGTGAGTGTATTTCACATCGACTCCCAGCAGTCCAGCGCGTTTACCGATTTTAACAGACTCACACTCCTCAAGTCTACCATAACCGGTGCGTTCACTGCATTTCTTCTGGATTCCTGACCTTACTCGGTTCCAGGCGTCGTCATCCTCCATCTACTGCTTGTGCCAGGAACTGCCTTCTTGATCGGTGGGGCACGCATCCTCCACCAAGACTTGCACCCCCACCTGACGGAGCTTAACCACTCGCTGCTTACCCTGGGGTGCGTCGAACGTGCGTGAAACGTGGATGTTGAGAAGCTGATGACATTACGACCGCAGCGTTCTGAGCCTAATGGTCCCAGCCGCGTTTTTCGCAGCCATTGACACGAACTTCAATCCCAGAGCCACTGCGGAGGAAAATGGGCTGGTGCTAAACGAAGCACTGAGGAATAACATGCTCAGCATGAGCCGTGGCGTCTCATTCTGTCTGCTGTTCATGTGAGGAGATGCACCCAACCCTGCTCGGCTCCTCGAATTCCGCTGACATCCGTGTCTCTGCTCAGCTATATTTGCTCTCGGATATATCTCCACAACCCTCCTGGGGATAACCAGATCGCTCATTCCCAACTTCCGGAGGCGCTGCAGAAAGAAGAGCTCCACTTGCAAGAGGCAGAGCCTCGTTTGAACCAATATGTCGGCCTCGTTCTGCTCGCTGTTGTCCTTGCTTTGATGGCAGCAACGGCGGAATGGGTGAGCAAATTCTTATCCTCCTAACTACCGGCAGAAGTAATGACCGTGTCCTTCACCTCACAGCTTGTAAACGCGCTCGACTTTGCCCGCGAAGACCCCAACTTCCAGATCGAATGGTTCGGCCTCATTCTCCTCCCGCTCGTTTCCTATGCGGCGGACGGGACTGTGGCTATGGTTTACTTCTTTAGGCATCTGCTGCGCCATTTCTTCAAAGAACCGGCTCCACCGCAAACCCTAGCAAAGGGAAGAGCTATTGACCTTAGTATTCAGTTCACATTGTTCTGGATGCCGTTCTTCGTCCTCCTTGGGTGGTGGACAGGGAGACCCATGACGCTTCTCTTTGGTACGTTGTCTCTTCGGCACCGTTGAGCCTAACTGATATCTCCAATTCTAGATCTCTTTGAGGTTGCTGTGCTGATTGGGGCGTGTTTCATTGTGAACTATGTGACTGCCGACTCGAAGACCAACTGGGCAGAAGGAGCGACGATGGTTTCCTTCTATGTTATGATCGTAAGTAACTCCTGTCTCTGAGTCTCTCATTGCTTGCCTACCTAAATGGCTTCGACCACTCTCCTTTGACGATACTCTACTAGGCCGTGTGCGCATGGTACTATCCAGGGCAAACGGAAACCAGGGCCTTGTCGCAGTGCGAGAGCGTCGCAGACGTGCTGGAGGCTCTTGCCAGTGGGCACATCATCGAGGAACACCATTAGTGCATTGTACCGACAATGACTGACCTGCACTATGCTATACACTACCTATTCATTATTTAATCGCGGGTAGACTGTCTGTGCTATTTGTTCTTGTGGCTAGCTCACTGGGTCGGCCGACGGGGGCACGGTAGTTGGTCAGACTGCTGCTCGTTTTGCGTCGTGTCTTTCTGACTTGCGTAGTATTGAAGCTATCACAGGAACACTTCAGGTACACCAGAAGAGGGACACCCAACAAACATTTAACCAGTGCGACTTTCAAATTCGAGTCGCTGTTGCGTCCTGTCGCGTCTTATCGTCCCCATTTGGGGCCATCGCCCGCATAGTACGTCTCGGCAATTTGCGGCTCGGCGCATGTGCGCAAGTTGCACTTCGCTTTGACTCTTCCTCGTGAACGACCACCATCTACCTACTGGAACCCGGCTCTATTGTGAAACCACTCACTCCACGCTACCTTTCCATGCCTAGGCTCCGGTTTGCGCTGCAACGGCAACTAAGAAATGCCTCTTGACAGTGGCGAGTATACCCGAGCCAAACTCCCGCTTTTCTTCTCATCGCATTCGTCCTCTTTGATTCTCATGCCAGGCAATTCAATCGCAACTCCAGCCCACGTCACCCAATATGACGCGGGCGTAGACAAAAGCATTCTTTCCACCCGTCAATCTTCAAAATTCTTCTGGGCCTGGCGAGCTCCTGGGCTCCAGCACACACTCTAGATACGAAAGCTTCCCGGTTTGCAAGGCTGCTCTGCTTACTCTACCTTGGTCAGCACGGAGTCTTCAAGCTTTTCTGCATCATAGGTACCAGATAACGCTACCGTTCGGACTTCGGGGCCGGTACTTTGCTGCTCAAGGTTGGGTTTCTCCGGAAACCAAGGCTTTCCTCCGATCTCTCTGCCCTTGTCCCTGGCCCGCTCTGCCACGTCCTCTGTTCAAACTGCCATTCAAAGTGTCAGTCATTCAGTACCCCCAAACATGGGTGACCCGTTGCAACCCAATCACCAAAAGTTCGACAGGATGCGCCACTTCAGATTGTCATTGAATAGCAACGCCCGGCGGTCGCCAAAGTTCGACTTGAAGATAGCGCGGAACTTGGGTCGTGTTCGCAGTATTTTGGAGCTGAAGAGACATACCTGCGTACTGCAGCTAGTGCTCGCCTTCTGTCCTGCGCATTTGGGCACCCTCTCCCTGCAGCTGCAGGCTCACATCGTCGTTGGATTGACAGGGTGGCGCTCTGTCAGCGCTCAGACCCTGACCATGCTGTAATGCGGATCGCAAGGCCCAATCAGTCGACCCATCGGTACCTGGGAAATACACTGGAAACCGGTTGCTCGCTGCCCAGGACATTGAGTAGAAATTGGGGGAAATCTGATCGACCCGCCCGCCGAGGCCGCGGCTACACTCCGACGTTTTGCATATAATTTGAGAGCTCCTCGGCTTTTTTCGCATCCCAGCCTTCCTGGTTCCCTCCCCCCTCCCCCTTTCCCCACTCTCTCTGCGCCAAATATGATTCCCCGTACCCTCTATGCCCTAGTCCTCCTCTCTCTCACGGCGTTCGTCACCGCCGCACCCCAGTCGGAGACGACAGCACTGCCTGCCGGAGCCATTGAGATTGGGGACGCTGTTACTCCCATTTCGGAGACTGAGGTCA
>JANDKE010001010.1:0-17539 GCA_027627275.1 Coprinellus aureogranulatus
GACCACACCCAGCGGCGAGGGTTCTTCCGACGATCTGTCTTCTCTGGGCGATGCTGTGGTCTCCATTTTCCTCATCGCCAGGTCCAACTGCGCTTTCATAAATTACTCCAGCGAGTCACATCTCGAAGCGGCGATTAAGAACTTCCATGGCAAGCGTCTGCGGCCCAANGATCCACAATGTCCGATGCTCGTCTGCAAGGTTCGTCGNTCAGCGGATGATCTCAAATCTGGAGTCGGAGGGCAGCGAGGCACTGGAATGCACAAGCAGTGGGTCAAGGAGCAGCGGAAACTTCAACGCAGCCAATCAGGGACNGACGCCTCGGTGTCTGATGATGCNTCAGTTTCGTCGCAGAGTGTTCTAGACCTCGTCGACGGAGTGAATTCTGTATCTCTGGATCCCCACGAANCCCGGCCACGTCGAAACAAGCAGTCCAGCAGTTCAGAGTCTTATACTTCCACGTCTTCCAGCCTCCTCGGGGAGCATTTTCCCACTCGCTATTTTATCCTCAAGTCCCTCAGCGAGGTGCGTNCCCCGTCCTTTCNTTTTTCAATCAAGCTTCTCTCCTGATGTTGGATNTCTTTGTCAGCGGGATTTGGAGATAAGCGTCCAAAATGGCCTCTGGGCAACGCAGAAGCACAATGAGCTTGTGCTGGACCGAGCGTACCGCACGTCTAAAGATGTATTCCTGATCTTTAGCGTGAACAAGAGTGGTGAATTCTACGGTTACGCAAGGTAAGGATGTTTTACTNTCTGAGTNANGTGAATAGTTCCTAAGTNTGGCGTGATTTCAGGATGGCTGGTCCTATTCGTCAGGGCGAAGGCCGGGTTTCTTGGTCGTCTCGTTCNCAGACATCNCCCCCTCCCGTCTCCCCCACCGCTCATCTGACCTCTCTNGCGGANCGTCGNCTCATNTCGGAGGGACCTGTTTACATGTCNCCGGAGACGTTCCAGAGGCCAGATGACCCCCCACCTGCCATTGCCACAGGGTGTCCACCGACGCTGATGCATTCGCAGGAGCGCGACTCTCGAAGAGCGCTCTTGAGGCAGGAGCGGATGGAACAGCACGCCGAGTCTGCCCCTGCCAAGCTGGGCGGTCCCGATGGTTCAGCCCAGCATTCCCCTTCCTTGAAATTCAGTCTTGATCAAGCACCAACGGCGTCAGCAGACGCTCGCGCTCAATGGCTTCTTGTTGCAGGATCTCGGCACGAATGTCAGGGGGAAGGGCGTCAAGGAACTCAGAACTGATCTGGGAATCCGCTGGTCGCTCAACACGGGCGGCTCTCTGATCGCGAACATGCTGGTTGAGGACCTCCTCTCTCATGTCGTCGGGTAGGGCCAAAAGGAAGTCAGGATCAATGCCGGTGTCGGTGATGTCCACTTCGCTTCCGTGTATCATCACAGTAACTCTCTCTCGCTCTGGGGGTGCTGTCGAGGTGGAAGGTTCGGGTTGAGACGCCGTCGCATCGTCGGCCGGTAAGGAGGAGGGCTGAGCGTCGTTAGCCGCCTCGGCATCAACCATTTCGGTATCTTGATGTTCTTCGACGTTCGTTGTATCGCCCATGACTTGGTCTACCCCCGGCTGCGCGGGAGCGGGAGTCGACGGGCCTTCGGCAAGGGGTGAAGAGATCTCACCAAGGGCAGGGGCCGGAATGGCGTCTGTTTCCATCTTGTCTTCGCTAGGGCTTGAGGTCTCGACTTGGGCGCCTTCCGTTCCTTTCTTCGCCTCTTCTTCCTTCTTCCTTTCCTCTTCTTCCTTCTCTATCCTCGCCTTCTCCTCTGCCGCGCGCGCAGCCTCCTCTTCTTCGCGTTTCTTGGCCTCTTTTGCCGCCTCAATGGCAGCAGGCAGCAGGGCAAGGACGATGTGGTTCACAAGTTTCCCGACACGCTCATTCACGAAATCTCCATGGAGGATCCTAGTCTCTTCAATCCATCGTTGAACTGTCGGCAGAGGCTCAAAGTCACGGCCATGCCTTTGGCTACCGGAGCGAGGGGCTCTCTCTACTCGAATGGATGCCGTCACAGGGGCGCGACGACCACCAGCACGAGTTATATTGACTACTGTGGTCCCTGGGACCTGAAGACGAATGCCCTCTGGGTAGACTCCAGCTGCGCCTTGAGCAACCAGTTGTTCGAGAACCGGCCCTGACCCAGTACCCATCTGGTCTTCCAAGTGGCCAATGAGTTCGGGGTCACCAGTTGCCACAATGCGCTGGCCATGACCGTGATGGCGGGTTAGTCGGCTTACACTCGCTACCGATCGCTGGGCAACGGTGTTATTGAGCAGCAACGGGTGGACAGTCGCCTCAGGGGAGGATCCTACCCGCGACCTCCCCATGAAAGGTGACGTCTCATCGGCCATGCCTATAAACATTTTTTAGGATTGAAGCGCTCGCTGCATTCAATATTGACTCTCACCGTGACTGCGAGCTCTACGAGGGACGAAAACTCCAGCGTCTCTTGGATTGCCGTTCACGAAAATCTGGTCAGGGTTGAAGACGGAATCGAAGTTGAAGAAACCCTGGTCCATGTATTCCTCGTCGGATCCCACATCTCCCTCCTCTTCATGGATGATCTGGATGGGAACGCCTGTTTCGTCTTCATCGTCGTAGTCATCAGGGTTAGCTTGAAGACCACCTTCGTCGTCAATGTCCTGGTGGGGTTTCAGCGCAACTCATATCGCGCTGCATGCAGTACTCACCTCCCACATCATTTCCTCTTCATCATCTCGCTCTTCGTCATCAATCATGTCAGGGTCACCTTCCTCGTCACGGTCATCCTCATCTTCGTCACCTTCATCGGCATTCTCAATCAAGCCTTCCTCGTCCTCTTCTTCGCCTTCACCCCAATCGTCCTCATCTTCCGAATCAGCGACCTCGCCCTCCTCATCAAGATCGTCTTCGTCTTCGTCGTCGTCCGTATTCTCGGTATCTTCGCTACCAGTCTCCTCTCCATACTCCATTTCTATGTCATCATCAAGATCGTCCTCGTCATCTTCCCCCATTTCTTCGTCTTCTGCAAATCTACCGTCGTCCATCTCGCCTCCGTACATACCAAGGGCGGAGTTGCGGTACAGATCGGGGGTCTCTTCGCGTTCCACCTCTTCGTCTTCGTCTTCATCGGATTCCATTGAAGAGCTTGTGATACTGCCGTCTTCATCCGCCTCTTCTTTCAGTTTGGCCGATGATCTGCTCATCTTCATCGCAATCTTTGACCTATGGTGGTGTAAGAAAAGTTAACGACGGAGAAATAACTGAGCACCTACAGATATTGCAGCGGCCTCAAGATTGCCGTGACCAAAGCCTTGACGTTGGGATAGTTGAGGTCGATCTCGGAGAGTGAAGTTGTGAGCGTCGATACGTAGTTCTTCTCCAACATGATCTTTGAAACGTGGGTGGGGACTTCTGCGTTTGGCTTGCGTTGCGCAGGGGCCATATTGAAGCGGACAACAAGGAGCTTGTGGCAAAGGTCTGCAAGGGCGAGGACGCGACCGTACTTCGCCTCAAGGTTCTCAGAAGGAGGCAAGTCTTTGATGGTGCGGCTGATGGACTCGAGGACATACTTGCGGACTGAGACTAGGTCCGGGGAGGGTTCCTTTGCTTCGATATGGGCAGAACTCTCGGCGCACAGGGCGATAATGACAGTCATCGCCCAGTTGCAGAGCATCATCTTGTTACGCAGCTTGGGATCAGCTCGGGGATCGATGGTACCGAAGGTGACCAGCTCGTTCAGGAGGAATTGCAAGGTTGCAGCTCTGAAGCGATTGTGAGCAGAATCCTTCGCCGGGGTCTGAGTCTTCTTCTTTGGGGAGTATGACAAGAATGCGATTTTACACGCATCGTAGGACATCAAGAGCTCGGAGAGACACTGCATGACGAAGCACACATAGTGATGCTTGTCGTAGAGGTCTGCCTCAGTCCTCGTATCAGCCTCCTTCTTGCCTTCCACCGACTGCGTGGCTTCTGTATGTTCAGCGGCTTGACTGGGGGCTGCCTTTAAAGATGACTCTTCATCATGGGAAGGCCGCTCATTGATCATCTTCACGGAGGTCATGAGCTCATTCAACAGAAGATGCACCACCGATTCAGCAAGCTTCACAGAGGAATTTCCTTGGCTGTTGGCAGCTGCGCTGGCATCAACCGCCATATCCGCTGATTCCGCTTTGGCAGATGTGTTATCTGCCTGGGCTACCTCTGGCTGAAGGCTCACGTGCGGGGCGGGCGACCAGATTTGGCTCAGTTGGCATAGCGACTGGGTGGACTCGATGAAGGCGTCGACGTCTCGTAGAGCAATGGAGCTGCAATTCTTGACATAGGTACCGATCTCGACCACTCGTGCACGAGGTTGGCTGAAGTATCGTTTGATACCGTGCTGCATGATACTTCGAATGGTGGTTGAATCTTCAACGAGATGACGCAGTATGGTAGCAATATACGACGAACCGCCACTAACCGGAGCCGACTTCAATCGCCGGAAGAGTAGCCCAGGGCCATCAGCCTCGATGAATTGGTTGGCGGCATCACGGTTGCGGGTAAAGAGCACGAAGAGACGGAGAACGGAAAGGAGCTCGTCGGATCCCAAATCTTCAAGGGCAAGTAAACGAATGCACAGTTTGAAGACCGTATTGCGAGCTGCCGTTCGCGGAGGGCCGACAGGGATAGGCTCGACGTTGACGGGCTCGCCCTCTTTGGGAAGAGTAATGGAACGAGGTTCCTCTGCCAGTGTAAACAGCGCTTCGGTGACAAGCAAATGAGCAGCCAACCACTTCGGAGGGTTCTCGATAGTGATGCTTGACAATAGGGCGAGTAGGTTATCCATCAAAGTGTTAGTTGTCTCTTGAGTAAGAGGGTTGGGCGGCTCGCATAGCACCAGGGCAAGCAGACGGCATCTGTTAGCGAGAGGCTGCTCTTTCACGTCATATGCTTGGGGAGAAAAGTCCCTGATGTCGTCGACGAGGTTCTGAATGGCTTGCTTCTGCTGAGAACTAGCCTTGGTGAAGGCCTTCTGAAGGTCGAACAGGAGCTGCTGATGCTCGTCAATAAGGAGCAGTGCCTGGCGGCTGAGACTCTCGACCAACGGCTTGCGGGCCTCATTCAGTTCCTTGCGCCATTCTTCAGAGGACTTTCCAGGTGGTCCGGCAGGTGGTTCAGGGGAAGGTGTTTGTTGTGAATCTTCTGGGTCGACCGGAGGCGCTGGAGACCTCTGGCCTTCGTTAGAAGCATCCACAGGTTGTGCAGACGCACCATCCCCAGTGACAAGAGGTTCGCCAACAGAAGCGCCGTCCAAAGAGCCTTCTCCGCCCTGAGGATTAGGTGCCTCAGCCGCAGCTGCAGGAGGTGCAGGTGCGGGTTCGGGTTCGGGATCTGGGGGAAGGGGGAACGGTTGTGCGACCAGCAATTCAGCAGCAGCGTTGACGTTATTGTGGGTCCGAATTAGAGCGCGTTCGGCTGCCGATCGGGGGAAGCCCATATCCGTCAAGGTACGAATTTGGGCTTCGCTTGGGCCAGGAGGCGGCCGGGGAACCGTTGGCGGCGTCGGAATGCCTTCTAAGGGGTTCATTTCCGTTCTTGTCTCCTCTCCTTCCCCACTGACGAGCTCAAGCACTGTGCGAACAATTGCGCGGCTTAGACCGATGGGTGACTGGATCAACCATGGAGCAGTCCACAGGCTGTAGATAGTGGGCAGCGCCGCCACCCTCATCCTCACGAGGAAGTTGTGAAGCTCAAAGTAGTTAGGGTCTGTGTCCTTCTTATCTCTCGTTGAGATGAAAGGGACTTGGCCAGATTCCATCCCTTTGGAGGACACGATAGGGTGCAGAAGGTGAAGTGTGACTTTGAGACCGCCAAAAGCTTGGATAAGCTCTCGCTTCTCTTGCAACGAACGAGTCTCGTCGCTCTTCCCAAGTATCTCAGCTATTCGCGCGATGAACATGTCGCAGACCTTGAAGTACGTTTCAAAGCCGCCCGCACGGTAGAAAGACCACACGGCAACGGTGTGCACGGCGACGCTGGAACCTCGGTCTATCTACCTGTCAACAAGTGCCTTGAATGCGAGCAGAGCGACGAACCTTCGGCAAGCAGCACGGAGAACAACCCCATAATGATGGTGTGGTAGGTGAAGAGCAGGGAATTGGTCTCATCAGTCTGAGAGAGCAATTTCAAAGAGTCGATATCAATGGTATCCTTCAACTGCAGGTGCTTGACCATGATATCAGCGAGCTGCTGGCACGTCTGAAGCACTTGCTTCTTCTGGGCCGCATCTGGGTTTCGGCGAGCATGGCAGGCCTTCACGATGGCTGAATCCGCGCTGTCAGTGTTACACTCACCGAATCACAGACCATTGACTCACATTGGAAGAGAGGTGTCAGGGCGTTCGGGATAGCGTGAGTGATGTGCTTCAACGCCAGAGCATTCTGTAGTTTTGGGCCGGACGACGAGGGCTTTGTTGAAGACGTGAACGAGATCTGTTCAGACGGCTCAAGTTGCACGCCGTTGGCTGCTGTTGAAGAGTTCCCAGTGATCGCAGGACCATCAACGACAAGGCCGGAACCATCCTCTTGCTCCGCGTTATCTTCCAGGGCAGAAGGCGTAACTTCTCCAGAGATGGCTGAGCTGCCAAAGTCGATGACGCCCTTGAAAATGAGCCCGGCGTTCAGAAGGATATTCTCCCAAATGGTCCCGCGATGGACAGCACCAAGGTCCGCAATGGTTTGGGGAGTCAGGTGGCCCATCAACGTCTGCAAGAGCCCGATGGCCGATGAACGCCCCGACGTATATCCATAAGTAGAGAAGATATCAGACGTGAGGGTTATCCGTATGTGGAGAGTAACGAAACTCCGGAACTTGCGATCTGCTGCAGCCACATCCTCAGGAGCTACCGCCAGTGATGGTCAGTTTTCGCATCGGGTTTGGCAGCCAGGTTACACACCAATTACATCGACTAGTGGAAGTAGTCGAGACTCAGTGGAGGCCGACTTCCAGTACTCCTGCGTTTCCTTCAGAGAGTCTTGCAGTAAGTTAGCGACCTGCTGCAGAGACTCCGAGGTTTCGACCTCAGTCATGGTTCGCATGACTTGAACCATAGAGTCGGAAGCGACACTGCTCGCGAAATCATAAGGCAAACAGGGGAGGCTTGTTAAGATTCCTATGCGCGTTAGGCCATCGGAGATGGTGATAAAGTCCTTGCAATGCGGTGCGTGTTGGAAGAGCCCCTCTAGAAACTAGTCGACTATCAGATTCCCCACAGGGATATAAGGTGAAGTATGGGACGAACCCTGCAGATGACATCAATGTAAGACACGATCAAGTTGTCATGATTCTTAGATGCGTTATCCTCTTCGTCCTTCGGCTCGTCTTCGCTACTTCCGCCAGGTGCATTAGAACCGTCCCTGGGTGCAAGAGTCTCTTGCTGATCAACATCCATTGATTCCACATCAGCGGCTGGTGCAGTGGACTGCAGGTGATACCAGTGGGTAAGGTCAGCGGGGACGGTATAGGCATTTCCCAGCTGCTCAATGCGCTCAAGGGCCGATTTCAACGCTTCGAATACTGGTTTCTTCAAGCTGGGATGGTGCCGAATGAGCTCGTCGATAGCGGTACCGATGACGACTGCGTTCTCCTTGTCAATCAAGACCTTCAAGTGCTTCTCAGACGTGAACAAAGCGAATATAGACGGGATGATGCTTGGTCGACGAGCAAGTTGGATTTGGCCAACCTCATTCAGGCAGAGAGCCCCAATGGCGTTCGGGATGGCTTGAATGACCTATGTAGTTTGTTTCAATGTATTCCCACCCGACTTTGGATATTGCCCATCCGCCTTACCTCAATAGCAGGTTCAATACCCACTTCAATCGCGTTGTAGAAGGTCTCGGGGAGATTGTTCTCCTGGATGATGGTCAACGACGTCGGTTCATTGTGCACGAAAGTTGACATGATGTTGAAAGCTAAATTTCAGGTGGTCAACTAGAGACTAGATTGCGAGGCGTGTCGTACGCACCGAAGGGAAGAATGCTGGGTCCAAAGAGGCCACGATATTCGACGATCTTCTTCACCGACTTGAGCAAGGACATGTTGACCAGGTTGCGCAAGCCTTCCGCAGTTCCAGCCTGCTGCATCATGCGATGCATAGACCGTAGGATGTGCTTCAAAACAGCGATGCGTGCAATAGGAAGCTCTGCTGTAGCACCCGGTCAGAACAGCGTTCAAAAGGATCATGAAATACGATCACCTGTTGCAGATGATAGGTTCTTCGCTGAGGAAGAAGTGCCATAGTGCTCGATGTCGTACTCGATCTCGTGCTGTAAAGGATAATAAGAATGAGATAGAGACATCGACGGCGATACGAACCTCAATCCTGTCGACGACAACATCGACACCACGAGCAGCACAGAACATATGAAAACCGTTCGTGTAGCTGTAAAGCACGTTGTCGAGCAACTGCATCGTCTTCGACACAGCAGTCAAACGATTAGGTGCCTTGTTCTCGACTACTTGAATCAAGAGAGGGATGAGGCCCGCACCNACCACCATGTTTACGCCTGCTGAATGCGACACGATGAAGGTCATGAAGCCTAACAGTGCCTCGACGAAAGACTGGGGAATCGTCGAATCAGGCTGGGCAATATCGTTAACTGTTTTTCGGAACAAGCCCATCAAGATACCATGGTTCACAGCGGCATTGACCGCTGTTAGAACCTCTTGCATACGGCTGCGGTAGCGGCCAAGAGCATCCAAAGCCGCGATTGCGGCAGTCTGGACGCCTNTGGGAACGCCGTTGTCAACTTGGAGGAGCTCTGCAATATGGTGGATCAAGTCCGGTTCGTAAACAAAGAGGGTCGACGCCGCTTGTCCCTCGTTGTGAGTGTGGCTGTAGATGGCAATAGAGAGCAGCCGTGCGGTTATGAGCTTCTCTCGTTCAAGCCGGTGTTCATTGGACAAAGCACGTGCAGTGCGAATCCTGCATAGGACCTCGAACTTGCTATCGTCCGGAATTGGGCACTTCTCGATGACGTCCGCTAGTACTTGCATTGGGGATTTGGCAAGCACATCCTGTTCGCCGATATGGACGTTAACGGCACCGGCGGATAACGCTGAAGCGGTTGACGCGGTTTTGCGTGGCGTTTCGAATACCGGGGGCCGTGGTGCTTCGACCTTTTCCTTCGATTCACTACCTGTCCGGTATATAGTCATGCTGACCTCCCGCGCTTCGCTGGGAAGTCCATCCAACTCTGCCTCGCTCTTTGACGATACCAACTCTACAAGTGACGTGCCATATTCACGCACATGGGGCCATTTCCTTGCGAGGGCCTGTAGGCGGTTGAACGACAGTGCGAGCGCGTGAGTTACGGAGGGTTGTGCAGAGTATTGCTGTGCGGGTCGGAGAAGAAGAGTAAGGGTGAGAATGAGGACATCCAAGTCTGAGGTGAAGAGCAAGCTATTCAAACGCTACGTGGAAAAGGGCGTCAATGCTAACATGCATGATCAAAGACGAGCGACGCACGTCGTATGAACTGTAAGTTTTACGATTCGTCGAGTTCTCCATGAGCAAACGCTCAAAGCGGAGAATCTCGGAGACCGTCCGCTTGGCCTCGTCCGTGAACGGTCGGAGCTGAAGCTTATCCAACTCGTACTCTTTGATGATTTCCTCTAGGATGGCATCGAGCCTATTGAGGACCTTGATCCATGCGTTGAGGTCTGAGCGGGGCCATTTCCATGTATCGACGGCGGAGAGGAGGCGGGTGACTTCTTCTGTCGACGCGCCGGCTAGCGTGTTGATGAATTCTGCGAGCTGTGGGGGCTATGGGGACGGCGATGAGCAGGACTGGGAGACGGAGAAAAGGCGCGATGAGGCGTACAGGCGGTACTGGTTTCTTTGATTTGTGAACGATCTTCATGTTCCACGACGAGGATGTCGGGAAAGATGAAAGGGGGATGCAGAGACTCTATGCAGGGATGAGTCCAGGGATGGTGTCGACGATGGCGACTGGCATGAGCAGCGGTCGAAGCCCGAGTCTTCTTCAGAAAGCTGACGCAACGTGTGACAATCAACGCTGTGACATCCATAACAGGAAACACTTAACGCGCGCCTCTCACTGCTCCCGCCACGCGTCCCCTCTGCCTTGCGACGCGTATCGACCATGGCCAAGCGAAAGGTCTCAGAATCCGAGGAAGAGAGCGCAGAATACTCCGAGGAACACTCCTCTGACTCGGCACCAAAGTCGAAATCGAAGGGCAAGGCGAAGCAGAGGGTCGTCCCCACCGCCAAGGTATCTGGTATTCAATCTCATCCCGGACTCATGCTCAACCTGTAAAGAAACCAACCAAGAAGCAGTTAGACTCTGAATCCGAGTCCAAATCCAGCTCTGAGGATGAGCGTCCTGTCGCAAAGAAACCGAAGCGCCAGGTGCGGTTCCGTGTCTGTCACGCCCATGGCTCCAGCCCGTTGAACAGACTCTTCCAGGCCAACGGCTCCCCCAGCGGCGTTAATGTGCTCAAGAACAAGGACGGAGAGCAGTATATCGACCTCGGAAAGAAGAAACACGCCACTGTCAGGATGTTCAAGGGAATGCAATTACTAGACATCCGAGAGTACTACGACGCAGGAGGGGAAGAGAAACCAGGAAAGAAAGGCATCAGTTTGACACTTGAGCAGGTACGTGATTCCGCACATGGAACTTTTCTGCATATCTCACAAAATATACCAGTGGAAAGCGCTGAAGGCTGCCGCCGACACGATAGACAAGCTCTTCCAGGACGCGAAAAAGTAGTTACCCCGCTCTGGGTATCGCAGTATCATTCCTCCCGTGTATCAGTATACCACCTGTCCCCAGTATATACCCCACCCGTGTCTCACGCCGTTGAGCCAACAGGCAACCCTGCAGCTGCATCACGCGCGCCTTGTAAGCCCTTCTGCCATAGACCTCGTAACCACGCTCTTCGCTGCGCCTTCCAGCCACCAAAGTCCAGGTATGCCTCGTAAAGTACCAGTTGCATGTACTTGACCTCATACCGCCTGTTGTCCTTGTCAGCGCGCCATCTTCTGGAGGCGGAATGACGTACCACCAAGAGGAAAACCAGTCCTTGACCAGTGAGAGCGAAAGTAGCCCTCTCAATGCAATCGTCTGACTTAACCTTCGTTTATCGTCCTGCCATATCGCCCAAAGGCAAAACTTGGCATGCTCAATAAACACTCGCACATTCGAGTGCGTCGTCATCAACGAGTGATCCAAACTCCTGGTCAGGTCGTTCAGTTTGAGCACCATCAAAACCCTCCTCGGCACTCGTCGCAGAACGTCGAAGATGGAGAGTATGAGTCCTTCTTTCTTCGCTACGGCATTCTGGATAGCCTCCACTTCCTCTTGTGTTTGTTTGTCCATTGCTGCGATACTTGATCCTCGACTGATCGAGTCACCGTTGAGCTCGTCCGCGTCCCAAGCACCTTCCAACGCTGCGCGACCGGTTAAAGCTGCCTCAAAAACAGGGTACTGTCGCGTGAAGGAATCGTGAGTACTGGGAGGGTTTGCCAAAGACCATGCCTTACTAGATCAGGTCCAATATTTCCGACCAAAAGCGCATACTTGCGTCGCGTTTCCACCACTTCAGGCGTAGCCTCTTCGATGAGGGACATCCACAGCTTGCTATAATTCACCCGCAGCTCGGGATCCAAGTCGAAATAAAGTCCGTGGTCCAGGAGTACTATTTCAAAGTTATATGGCGACCTCGAACCAGGCGGCGTGGGCCGGATGAGGAGGTTACCTGGGTAGCATCAGTTGGGAACCTTATCTTCAGAGAAGGAGTGGCTTACCAGGATGAGGATCAGCATGGAACCACCCATTCACAAACACCATTTGACTGAATATCCTCGACAACTCCACCGAGACCTTGTTGCGGTCAATGCTGTGCTTCGCCAGGAACTGTAGGTCATCAACCCTTCCACCTTCAATGAATTCCATAATCAGAACACGCTTGGCTGCCGTGATGACTTCTGGGATATACATCGAAGTGCGAGTGTTCACAAAATCGGCTCGAGCTCTCTCAGCATTTCTTGCTTCATGAACGAAATCCATTTCCTTTGGGAGGTTGGTCCTCATTTCGTCCTACGGTACAGCTTAGTTGACATGTTAGGGAAAGTGTCGAGGAGCGCACCGCGAGCCAGCTGAACTCAAATTCCGGGAACCAGTACTTGATCCATCCCATAGTCACGTCAACCATCTCCATATCCACGTCGCAGAACTCGGCCAGATGTGGGTGTTGTAGCTAAGGTCCCGTTAGGGGCGTACGTCAGGACTGACAAGCGCAAAATATGGTGTACATATGTTGTGCTCGCACCTTGACAGCCACCTTCTTGCCTGACGGTCGATGGGAGGCGACGTGTACCTGCGCTAGGCTCGCGACTCCTATGGGATTTGGATCGAAATCTTCGAACAACTCCTGGATGCTCATCCCCATATCCGACAGGAAGAGCCCCTCTAGGTCGCCAAAAGATGTAGGCTCGCATTGGTCTTGCAGGACTCGCATGGGTATCCCGCCATTCCTTAGGGATGACAATGAGGGACGCCATAATGTTGCCCCATCTTTATAAAAATACCTATACATTAAATGGGTTCACCGTTNAGGNTCCAGGACGAACGTATACACTGCTGACGCACCTCCATTCGCAAGCAGTGCTTTGAGAACCCGCTTTGAGCTCCTCGTATGACACTCTGACCATGATACNTCCTCTGCCTCCTCCGAAGCGTAGTCCTTCATCATTACAATCTTATAATCAATAGCACNGGATATGGCAGCGGCTATCTCATATTAGACTGTCAGTCATACGCTAGATAGTTCCCAGCTCACCAGCGACTCTCGAACAGCGAACCACCGCGAGGCACGTGTGCCTAAATGGCCTGTTATACTCGTAGGCCACCACGCCCACCCCTCCAAGCACTAATGCACACCCCGAGTANAACACCCAGGGGTTCTTCCATCCCTGCCTGTCGATCCTGGTCGCGCGCGGTTGCGCACGGTTGCGNAACGGCCTTTGAGATTGCGCGTGGGNGAGGTTGGTTCCTCCGAGTGTANNGCNTGTTCCCGNAAGAGAGGAGGNGAGTGGNTGCTGTGATGGGTAAAACGGGCGCGACTTGCTGCGACATGCNCTANGAGTCCACCGCGCCAGTGGACTGTATAAGNGCGCAGACATGATGGNGNAGAGGCATCATAAATTTCCACCAAGCGCCGCNCACCGAAAGCCCCTAATCTGGACCTTCGGGGGCANTAGAGTCGCTCTCCCTCAAATATAACCAAGGCGGAGGGTAGTGCGAGCACCAAAGCGATTAATATGTCACGATAGCATATGTAGACAAAAGCGATAGATCTAGCANCATATAAATAACTAGGAAAGCTGATATGTGCGCTGGTAACATNACCGGTAACATTAAATATTGCGCATTGGCNGGTGCCAATCCCTTTCCATGAATATAGGTATGTNGACTCTTCCAAACGNCGACTCGGAGTTGTACCACTCACTGCAGCGGTACGACGAGGGTATNAGGTCACGAGTGTCCACTGTTNCCTCGCTTAAATGTCGACATCATACTGGCGAAAGACGACCGCTGAGTCGACCCGGCGTCTTCACTTTTATGTACGGCTTCTGCGTATCTATGGAAGAGGGGATTTATNNANGGCNAAGGGAAGATCGGCAGAGCAAGTGCTCACAGTAGCTTATATCGGACCAGTTCCTCCTCCATTTCCTCGTTTCGTAGCCTTTGCTTCACAAGTTCGTTCTAANGCGAGCATATCAGTCCAACAACAATANGATACAGAAATTCAATCCTTACCAGGAGGTCGACATGATCAGTATTCAATTGCGCTAGCGTCGTTTCCAGTGTCTTCCTGATATCAAGTCAAGCNTAGGTGAAGGTACTTCTGCNTGAGCAACCACTCACACTTGTTCCTTCAATTGCCTGTTGGTATTCCGTANATCNTCCACCATTTGATTGTGCTTGTTCGTTTCGCGCTGCGCAAGAGAAGTGCAAGCATCAAGATGNGNGCTCAGCTGGATATCACTGAAGGGGAAAGNTTATTACCATAAGGTCTTCGTATTCGTGACGGTAGCAATCGAGCATGAAGGGTGTGATCGGGACGGANACAGATTCTTGAACAAAGGCGTCTGTGTTATACACTGGTTTCTCNGGATCTGCGGAGGGTAGCTGCAGAAAACANAATGAGCCGTNGGCACTAAAGGGATATGCCTGGNCNGTACCCTGTAGACGTCAAGAAGCCTGTTGTTCAAGAAGGCTAAGATCTGGTCNAACTTCATCTGAAGCAAAGNTTCCTCGTTCTTCCTGAGCAGTTGGACGCTGAAGCTGAAAATCGCCTCGATCCCATTCGCCAGCATACTGTCGTATATCCGAAANACAATGTCCAGAGGAAATCTGATGATGCTGAGTGNGNAATGCCCAGNTGAATNGAAAGCTTGACTCACCGATAGCTGAACACAGTCAAGAACCACTGTGAGCAGTACATTGTTGACTTGATTCCCTGCCGGAGGAAGTGGACATGGAGAACGGGCAGAAGCTCCTCAACCAGTCGATCAAACTAGTANGAATCAANGCTCGTATGCTTTGCACGCCAATCCATCAGGTACTGACCTGAAACTAGGTGTTCACGTCAGTGTCGACAAGTCCAAGTGACCACGAATAGAGACGACCTACTAGTCGCATCTGCAGTTTGGGCATTTCGGGCAAAAAGTGACCTCGTAAGTCGTATACATGCATCAATCGGACCAATAACGAAAAGGCCTCTTCGTCTGGCATCTGTGTCGGCTTTAGTTAGGGCTCGGCGGAGTAGCTTGCAAANAGCCGCATACGTTGAGCAACAGGATGGCAACGACGAACGGCAGGCCTTGACAGTAACCCACCTGGGGGTCGTATCTAGGAACACGTTATTTGATGTTGCCTTTAAAGGTTGACACGACATCTCGCACAAGGAATACGCTTTCAAGACATTGAATAGATTTTCCTGACCAATGCCTTGTCCGTCGTTGAAGAAAGCGTGGTGTGGAAACGTTCTAGGTCGAGGAGGGTGAGTTCCTACGTAGACATATCCACTACTACACCCACCTGCCCAGATCCCGAGTAATTGCCTTCTCGTGTGCACTAGTCTCCTTTAGAAGTTTCAAATAAGTTACTTCCAATTCTGGGTCCTTCGAGGCTGCCCTTGAAGGAGTTAATAGACGCCAGGCTGTATGGCATGCAGCATCAAGGATTGTGCTCACATGTGTTGCCACATCATGCCTCGAAGTGTATTAGGAATACCCCTCGCGATGGCTTGGGCAAGCTCTTGAGGCCTCTCAGCGGCAAAGCCCTGGTAATCTTGTTTCATTCAGGTAGGCTTGCGCGCGATATTCAATGGAGATCGTAGCATACCGGAGATGACGGCACCCCAGAAATCTGGAGGCAGGCAGCAGGGATCGTTGTCAGAGGTAAATGAGCGCCACGCCGGATTAAGTGACTTACCCCAGTCGATGGAAGCATCATGGCCATTAACATTAGAGTGAACCTGCTCCTCCTTCTGCAACCTCGCAAACTCCTCTTGGAGTTTATGCGTTCCCTCGACACTGGTCCTCACGGACGATCTTCGTTTCTGCAACTCCAACGAATCCTGACTGATTCTGTGGTTCGATCGAATGGTGGTGGTGGAAGCGGTCTTCTTGTGTTTGTTCTTGCCAGGAGGTGCATCGTCTAACGCGATCGAGAAAGCGGAATTTGCGCTAAGAGGCCTTCCATTGGAGGGTTCTGAGGCTTCTGCATCTTCTGCGTCTTTCAGGGACTGGGTTGAGGTGCTGGACCCTGGGGCAGCCGTTTCCAGGTCAGGCGTCACGGGCGCTATCCGCTGGAGGGAGGGGGTAGCTGTCAGGAGGTCCGGCGACGCTGGGGGCTTGGGCTCATCATCATCGTCGAGGGCAACATCGTTAAAACTTGCTGAAGAGGCGATGGAATCTCTGGTCGCAAGATTATCCGAGTCCGAGGGCGGCGAGATTGGTGGATCTGGCTGGAATGCACTGGTTTGGGGTGACCGTAAGGAGTCGAGGGGTACGGGTTCAATCACCGCGAATCCGGACTTGGTAAGACTCATGTTGAGGACGAGGGCATGAGGCGCTGTGGGAGGTGCAACAGAAGGACCCGCTTCGTCGATGCAGCCTGCAGTTGGATTCGAAACAGCAATGGCACGGGTTTGCATCTGTTATCCGTGATGTCAAGCCAGGACTCAGTTGCTCTCCTGCCTTTTTCTGTTCTTCCTGCACGAGGCGCATATGAAAACTGAATTGCTGGCCTCGAGGAGATCTGCCATCGATGCTATAGTTTTATGACATCCAAACGTTGACCACCCCGAAGCTTGTTCCCGTTTCGGCCAGAAAGGGGCAAATGAACCACGTGTTGTGCCAACTTGGTGCTTGCCCACTACAGCTCCCTCCGCTCGAAACCAATACATATTCCTTTCTATTCTTTCCTTAACAGCTCAGAGAGCCACCCTTCCCTTTTTGCCATTTCTCCTTCGTTCGTCCCCGCGTCTTCCCCCCGCATATCTCAGCTCACACCCCTCAGGTCCTTCGCGCCATGGCAGAGCCAGGCTCCCCTGCCGCAAAGGCGGAGCAGCGGGCTGTCCTAGTTGCAAAACTCAAGCGCGCCGCGTCATTACCACGGATGAAGGATGGAAGGCGGCCCCCAATGCACGCAGAAGCAGTCAGCGAAAGCGAGAAGGGCCTTCCTGAGCCAGAGACATCAGCGCCGACGACCGATGTTGAAGACGCCAGCGTGCAGGACCAAACAAGCGCCGAGCCCCAATACCCTCAGAATGNAGGAGGCTTATCGACATTGGAGGAGCCCGAGAGCAATGGACAACAGACACCGAGGGACGTCGAGGGAGTCTTACCAGCTGAGGCTCAGTCGGGGGGATTCGATACGGAGGGAGATGGGGAAGCGGAGGACAGGCCGTTCTCGCCCAATCCGAATGGACGGTCGCGGAGACGTCGCTCTCGTTCGCGGTCCCGGACGTCAAAGGACTTCAAAGGCAAAAACCGCCCGCCCACGCCAGCTATAGCCAGTGATTCATCGCCAGACGAGGCTCCCCCAATACCAGTCGCAGTTCCCATGTTCCCCACCTTGCTGCAGCCAGTTCCCNTCGCCTCGCATCTTCCTCCNCAGTTTGTCCCTTATCAACAGAACATGTTTGGNGCCGTCCCAGAAAGCTTGTTTTATCCGGGAACTTCACCACCGACCCCCCTTCCACTTCCTTCGCTGGAAGCGATTCAAAAGGGTTTGATGCGCTCCAATAGTGCAGGAGGTACTCAAGCTAGCCGGCGCTTGGCCATGGCCAAGCTTACTGGTGGTACAGAAACGTACGACGAATCGCCATCGCCAACCCCTCCTGCACTCCCTGGCAGCCGACTTGCTCGCAACAACACAGTCGCCGGCGGCGAACGCATTGCTGCACGCCANNTAATGTTAGGTCGGCTCGCTGGCCGAGTAGCNAAGGAAACGGACACCGANCAAGCCAGCGG
>JANDKE010001011.1:0-17537 GCA_027627275.1 Coprinellus aureogranulatus
TACTCTCGTCGACACCGACTTCATCTAGGGAAGACACAAAACACAACCTCCGCCCTACGCACAGCTCTACATATGTACGCATCCGCAGACCCTCTCACTCGCTCAACTCCCCCGGGATCTCCAACCCAAACCCCATCGATCGCCACCGTCTCCTTCAAAACGAACGAAGGAACCCAGCTACCAGCTGGCCGTAATCCAGCGCTTGTTCTTGCCGCACTTTGGCTGAGTCGGTGGCGATGTTGTGGGCTGATGACGGACGCTTGCAGGTGTAGCATATATATACACTTGTCTGGGACTGGATGGACGGTGAGGGTGTACTACCCTTCTCCCGCGTACGCTCATCCCCCGACTGTTCGAGCGCTCTTCGCTTTCACGCACATTTGCTCTACGTCTCTCAAGACTCCTCGCTCGAGCTGGCCTTTGTTTCACTCAGGATCTTTAACCGAAAGGGTGGCCCCGTCGATGGACCGCCACCTCCCCCCTTCCGATCTTCCCAGCGCGAGTCAACGAAAGCTCCCTCGTCACGGGTGAGAGTATCTCGCCCTTGTCGATGATTGGTCGAGGTGGTGGCGGTGGTATGGGAGGACGAATGGCCGATCCCTCTTTCCAAGTCTAGCGCATGACGCTACTAGTACCCCCGTGCGTTCTTCCTCTTCTGTCATTTTCATTTCGACATCTGTCTACTCTCCTCCAAGAGGACACTCATCACTTCGCTCAAGTCTATGGTCAGAGGGATGAAGGTCGGGTTAGCTTTAGCAGGCGTATAACGAGGCGGAGGGCCCACACCCCGATGTTCTCAATGCTTCTCTATCTTCTATCTACCTCAGTCAGGTCTGTCTTATATCTTCGATTGTGGCCCACCCAATCGAGCTTACCCGATCTACCACGGTTACAGGACAGAACTTTGACAAAGGGGCTTGGGTGGTGGACCCTCCTGAACTTCATTTACATCAGCCTGATACCCCTTCGGAGATGATATTGGGGCAGCACCTGTCGAGGAAGGGCATCTCTCGTTCCAGCATTCGTCTACGTTCCTCCTCTCAAAGTCGGATCTCAACAGCTTCGCTCGACAGTCGACATGCGCCTTCGTACCGACACTTCGACCTCACCACCCACTGCCCCCACCGCCGCCGTCAGAGTCGCTCCTGTCTCACAGCGCGAGCCTGCTAAGGCATCGTCTGTTCGATGTTCGGAGGCTCGTGCTTGGGAAACAACAACTCTTTGCGGCGGCGAGTACGGTCCTCGTACGCGTTGAAGAGGGGTGGGTGGTCTTAGGTCGAGCATACAGTACGACGCAGTACCCCGAACGTTCTTCAAGTCGGTCTTACCAACGTCACGCATCGCCCGCCATCCTCTCGTTCGGCCTTCCCAGAGCGAGCCACCTCCGACACCCCGAGTTGTAGGTGTATAGACCTCGTCCTTCTGGCGAATTTGATAGCGACGGTGGTATGGGTAACTGACGGACGATCCCCCCCTACTGGAGCACGGTATTCGCTCGGTGTGTTCCTTCTTTGTTTTCGTTTCGATGCTCGTCTACTCTCCTCAAACTCTCTCTCTACTACGCTAATATCATGGGTAACAGTCTCTGCCAAACTCCATCTCAACAGAAACTCTTGCCCGTGACCGTCGGGGATATGCCCAGCCCTCCGACCTCATCCGCCTTGCGCTACACTTGCCTTCCAGCGCGAACCGGCAAACGCACTCTTCGTCGTTGGCTGTAGGCTCGTGCTGGTCGAGGCAATATGACGATAGGGTGGAGGGGAAGGTGTGATGGGACAATGAACGTGTCTTATCTCCCACATACGACATGCGCCTTGTCATCGACTTGCCTCCACTCGTGTGTATTCCGAGACGGTCCTCTCAACACCGGCTCGGCTCCCATCTCTAGATCTCCATGTTCGGCGTTCGGTGTTCAAACTCAGTCACCTCCCCAACGTGGATTTTGTCTTTCAGCGCGAGCCGGCTTGGTCGTCGTTTGCTGCGGTAGTACCGTACCTACCGAGCTCTTGTGCTTCTTGCGACATGCGCACAGGGGCGGTGGTAATGGTGCGGGACAGCGAACGATCCTCGGAGCCCCTCTCTCTTCAACGCTTGGCTCTGTCCGATGTCTGCGTCCTCAGTCTCCAGGTAGAATCGCCGGTCTCCTTCCTCTCCTTCGCATTACCTCGACTGGTTCTCAGGGAGTTCGAAGTACCTCGCCGACGTCACTCGTCCTTCCGATCCCGACTAGCCTAACATCCCTTCCTGTTCTGTTCCGCCAATGACAAGTCGACGTTGGGGACTGGAGGGAAGTTTCGAAGATGGATATTTCGGGATCGGAATGCGAGATGATATGGGTTTGACGTGGTGTAGAATGGCTTCAGAGATTCTGCGATGCCTGCCCTTGCATCTGGCTTCGAGGTGGTTGTGGGCTCTCGGCTCGTACCCCCGCCTGGTCTCGATGAAATGGTAAAGGTCGTACCGGCCTCTGGTACATCCTTCCTGCATGCGAGCATGCCTTCACTACTGCATGGACGAATCTTCAACACCTCATCCACCACTGTGCACGCAGGGTTGGGCGCCCCATTTAGGGCGGCCCCCCGGTTGACGTCGTCCCACCCGCGAGCTCAGAGCACCCGGCACATTGTCTTATCGACGATTCGCTTAGTTATCACGAGCTATGGAACTCGGATAGCCTCGCGGCGGCTTGTGTGGGATGGCATTGTTTGGTGGAGACCCCCGCTTTCCGAGGAACGGCTAGCACCCCTCTAGCGATCGGTTTCTGAAATAAATAAACCTCCCTGTCTTCGCCCATCCTCCACTACGGGATAGTTCTTGACGTCCTCCAATACCTAAGCCTCGTCTTATTGACGGTTTCAAGTTGCCTGCCAGGCAACTTGGGTTATGAAGCTCGTTAGAATCTGGCCGATTGGAGTATGGGACGAAATGAGACTGTAAGGTTTGGGAAGTGTGCTTTTCCTGTTCTTCCTTTCGCCTCGCTAGCATGACACGGAGAAACTACTGGCATCGCTGATCCCATAATGGACCGCCGAAAAGACTATCTAAGAATCTGAAACGGTGATGCCAGTGCATAGCTCTTCCGTGCGGTGCCACAGATAACATATTCTCATTGGATTCGACGAATGGGGCCAGCGGTCTAATCTCATCAGTTCCCGTGCTGTATAAGTTGCAATGTGCGCAGCCGAATGACACCTCCGGTCGCTTCTGGGTATCGTACCTCCGTAATCAACATGTTTTTCATCGTCCTTGGCTCATGAATGCGACGTATCTCTAAGAACGCACTGGCTCTCCAACTGGAAGTTATCGACTGACTGTTTATCTCACGGGAACACGCCCTCCTCTTGGCTTGCTGTCACACGACGTCGTTTGTATTTCCTCCTGAACTCAGGCGCCCTGTTCTCGCAAAGTGGGAGGAGCCGGTGTTGACGCATGGCCGGTACATCCGTCACACTCTCTAGTGAATTATCAGTACAACATTCCTTCTTGCGATGACCCACTCGAGAGACCTTACCGGACATGCATCTCCAAATCTTACTGACTCGGACTGGGCCGATTCATATATCTATCGGCGCGATCGTTGTGGACAATTCGCGAACTACTGATGGGGACTACGTGCTTGAGCGCCTAATACCTATACAGGCCCATTACTGAAAAGGAAACGGATCTAAAGGTCGTATCCACCAATCTCATCCTTAAATACGTCGCGGATCATAGCATCCACTGGGGAAGTGTTCTGGGAGGCCGTCGTAATCGCCGCAAACGTTACTTCGCCGTTGTACACGGTTCGGTGGCAGGACAGGCATGATGTCGACTGCGTAATAGCCTTTCTTCCACAAGCTTTGCAATGTAGATGTTGGATAGTGAATGTGACGAAAGTTCCATCTTCATAGCTGTAGATTTCGGATGAGTAGCCGCTGTTGCTTAGGTACAATGGGTGCGAATCGCCGGAGGAACTGAGGACAAGGGAGCACGAATGACACTTGAATGGATCGGAGAGCCAGGGCTTCCGACAGCTACGACAGCGCAAGGCTGCAAAGGATATGCCGGTATAGTACGACCCGCTGCGAGCCGTATGGTTGATTGACAGGCCGCCCGTCGAGGCGGCTTGAATGCTTGAGATCCGGAAGGCTGTTCGTAGTCCTAGAGCAGCCTCGAGTTCATCTGCGGAAAGTTTTGGATCTCCCGACGTGATGCTTGTAAGCCCTTCGATCAACCAGGTTGCGACTTTGTGATCGCGGGCCAGCTGAACCTTCTCCATAGGCGACAGAGGAAATGCAGCGCTAGAAAGTCTCTTGAAGGCCAGCCTCCGAACCTACAGGATTCCAGAGTTAACCTTAAACGTAGCAGAGTGTCAACATCCTAGCTCACCTTTTCCATCCCCAGTTGAGTGGAGATTCGTAGAACCCCAATCCATTGCTCCTTCGTTAACGGAAATCTTCCTTCGATCATGTATTCCATCCTGTGCTCTTCCCTCAGTTGAGTCAAGCGATATTACTGACATGCACCCACGTTGGGTAAAGCACCATTAGCAACGCCTCAAAATCCGCCGCCTTGTACCCTGCCAGGATGATAGGGTTATCAACGCTCGCGCCCTCTTCTGACCCGTTCTTGGGCAAGAGGCACATGCCCTCCAATACCTCGGAGTGCTGGGCCAGTGCATGACAATTGACTTGAAATATCTTCTCCTCGACCTGCGAAGTATGACTTCTCAAGTTGGGTGCCGAAGAAGCCCCTAAGCTTACCTTGAACACCGTAATATCCCAGTTGAAGTCTCTCCGCTCCTCAACTGGCCGAAGCGGTGGCCTATCACCAGCCGCTATACTCATGCGCGCCATAGACATAGTAGGCATGAAGTCTCTTGTGCTTGACAATGACCAGTAGATGGGTGCTCAGAATCAAGCGCTCAATCGCTATCGATAATCCGATTCGGAAATGTCACCTGCGGACAGACGGTTAGGTCATGTGTCCGATGGGCCGCTATGTGTCGCCAATCATCTCCGCTCAATGACCTTCCTCAGCAAGCAGGCCGAGTGGGTGTGATTTCGTTGGATGCGCTAAACGTGGGCCTTACACGTCTTTCCAGCGAGATCCCGGGCTGTTAGTAGATGAGCTATCCCTGACAAAGAACCGCAATCGGCTATACTCTTGCCTCATTTTCGGGAGGGAATAGAAGATATTCCTTTGTGTTGCGGTTGACCATTTCGCTGTCTGGAGGGGTGTATTGGGGATGTATGCTCTGATTCGTTGCATTTGTGTCGACGCCTTCCCATGGATCTCATAAGCCAACAGATAGGTTAAAAGAAGAATGTTGCGATTCTCGGTTCGCACACTTTTCAATATTCATATAAAACCCCGTACTATTTCTTGTGACCGCATACATAGATTTACAGTATTGCATAGGTAGACACGAGAGATAATCGATTCTGCTCCAGTCTAAGAAGAAAAGCGAGATCGAAGCCACTGGCGCATATGGAAGAAGTTTGCAAGGGGATGGTGAGTACCATAATCGCCACTCCAACATCAACCGGAGGAGGCTTCGAACAAATGAGGGCTACTATCATAGACAGAGCAATCACTCGAGCAACAGCCTTCCGCCTGTATTCTTCAGTACTGGCTAGCACAGCTTTCGTTTTGCTCAACTCGTCCTCCCTTGCTTGGAGCTGTCCTTGAAGGCGCAGGACCGCTTCCACTGATGCTCTATGCTTCTCTTCCACTTTTCCGACGTCCATATTCCTCCGGCTGAGCGATACCTTCAGTTCGGTGTTGACTTTGCGAATCTCAGCCTCAGTGCCTTCTCTCTGGTGGAGATCTTGCCTTGCCTTCTGAAGGTCTTGCTCCGTCTGTCGCAATCGCGCTTGAGTGCGAGACAACTCCTCTCCTGACGCTCGATACTTTCCCTGAACCAGACCAATTTCCGTAGTCTTTTTGTTGAGAGCGTCCATAACCTCTGCCTTCGTCTTAAACTGCTCGGCCTCCATCCCTTTCTTATGGCTGAGTTCCCTCAGTGCATCATTCAGCTGCTCTTGTGTCCGACGGATATTGTCTTTGAGCACGGTTTCCAATCGAAGGAATTCTTCGCCTTTTTGCTCCAATTCGGACCGGGCCTTGTTCAACTCCTCGCCCTGCCTTCGTAACTCCCCCTGCAGCGAGCGCAAACTCTCCTTGGACGACTGAAGTTCTTCCTTCACGGTACCCAACGCTGTGTCCTTTGCTGCCAACGCAACTGTGAATCAGGATGGGACGGTTAACGCGATGGCAAAAAGGGGGGCATAGAGACAGGCTCACGTTCATGTACTTCTTGACGGCTGAAAGCTAGGCGGAGTTCGGCTTTCACTTGATTCAACTCATCCTCAACGCGATCCTTCTGCCGCGCTTGTTCCTGAAGACGTCCCCGCTCTTCGGATGCGACTCGTAATTCGTCTTGAACTCGAAGAAGATCATGCATCATCGCGCTAAGCTCACTCTCGACACGCTGAACTTCTGCGTCCTTGCTATTTATCGCACCTGTGAAGCGCGCCATCGGATTTTGTCTCACATTTTCGTACTTGAGGGCTCACCGAGGACCTCCTGGCGATTGACGCTCAGCCAACCTTGCTGCTCCAACTCTGCTACGAGTGATCTACACAGTTTTACCTGAGTCAGGAGAAGTGATTGATAGGGTGGTAAAGTGGACCGTACAGCGTCAAATCGCGAACGTTGAGTCCCGTCTCCGATGTCACGATGGGTTTGCTACTTTCACCATCGCCCGTAACAAGAACCATTTGTGAAGGAATATCGAGCTTCGGTGAGGTGCAGGCAGGGCGTATGGCAGGGTCAATCAGGAGGGGTGCTGAACTGTGTGAGCGTATAATCGAGGAATGGATGTGGGTTTGCGTCGCGATATCCTCGAGGCATCAGAGGTCAAGCACTACCGCGTAGGTTCACATCATTGAGCAAACGATCGCGAACAGCGCCGTCAACGGTCAGACACCGGGTACATTTGGACCGGCCAAAATCTAGCGTTCATGGTGAGGTTCTTGCCGCTCAACAGGATGAGAGAAGCACGTTCATTCTGACACTTGCGTGATGGAACACGAAGTTGCTGACTGCGAGGAAGGCCTCCTGTCGGTGGACCCAAGGCAAACACAAGACATTCGGTTGGCCAGTGATATGCACACGTTTGAACCTTGAGGATTTCATATCACTGAGCTCTCGGGAGAAGCCAATCGTATTCCCAGTTTCCCTCCCTCACCGAGAGGTAAACGCCGAACATTTCAATCGCAAAGCACCAACCTATCCCAGCTTTCCCGGGACGGGTGAAGCTTGACAAAGTGTTGCAATTTAATTTCGTTAGAGCCCCTGGACACTACTTGGGTTCGCTCATGTGATACAGGCAAGCCTCTTTAAGGTCCTTCGGGAGAAGCAGGATTCGATCGAAATATCAAACACGTGTGCGCCCCATGACCACACCTTCCATCGCAACATAAGCGCCCGTTGGCTTCCTCGGCGCAGAACGCCATGCCGCAACATGTCGGATTCGTTGGGGCGGAAGCTTAGATGTATTTTACTTCTCGCAATCAAGACAATCATAGTTACTGCAACACCTGATACATCACACAGGCAAAAGCAATTGTTATATCGTCGAATGGGAGAACGCACGCCTGGCAACATCTCCCCTACCTCACCCCTCGGATTCAGATTCCAATGGGAACTACGCCAACGGACAAACGCTTGCTACTTTCCAACAAGATCTCGCGGCCTCCCGGGGTAAGCTGTATAGCTCTCCGCTTCGCGTCAACTGCCTCATCGATGTCGCTGAGGTTCCCACAGCACGCATTTCGGAAAAGAAGCGAGTTTCCCAAGCTAATAAGGTACTGAGGAAGTTGGGCACTCTGTTCCGGCGTAAGCTCCACTGCTTTGCGTTTCAAATACACTGCTTCGTCTATGTCAGCAGGGTTGCGCGTTTTGTCGAAGCGGTGGTGAAGCGCATCGGCGAGGTGGACGAGACGGTCTGGAAGTTCAGACATGGAGCAGTAAGACAACTCTTCCTGCGCACCCAGAGCATGTCAGATTCACTACGGGTAGCTTTGAAACGTACTCGTACCGATTCGTTGCCAATGAAGGGGATCTGGTCGTCCAGCCTTGCAATACCTTCCTGCAGGTGATGCTTTAAATAAGGGCTCCGCAACGCCAGTTTGCAGCGTGTACGTTGAAGTTGCCCCTTCGCGCGATCTCCATCGATCGAGGAACCTCATTTACTCCTTGTTTCACAGTGAAGCATACCGCACATGCGGACTTCGACATTAAAACGAGGCACCAGAACTCCGAGATCCGTGTACACTTTGCGGGACAGATTCCAGAAGGGTGAAAGATGAATATAGACACTTGCCATTGATGTGAGGGACGAGAAGCGAATTGGGTTTGACGTATGGTTTGCAGGGATTTGTGATCTCCTCGGTGTGGGTGCGTTCAGGTTATCCAGTACAAAAATTGTTATCCTTATCACGTTTACTATCACATTGGAACAGCGTCAATATTGTACTAAGTGCCCCATGATGCGTATTCCTTGATCTCGTCTTGAAAGGCTTCTCTGACCAATTGCTCCACTTCAAGCACTCGTTCAGAGTGGGAACCAGAAAATACGACTAACAATCCTGTTGGCTCTGCTTCGCAATGCGCGCATGCGGACGATAGACCGATAAGCTGGTTGTTGCAGGAAGCGCACATCAACTTTGCGAGGTCAAATTGGATGTAAGTGTGATTTAGGTCACTCCTCAGCTGCGGTGTTGTCTTCAAATAGACGGCGCCGACCGTCTAAGTTGAGCGANCGGTGAGGCACGAGACGCAGAACACATACTTTCCCTTCACTGTAGGCTTCAGGCAGCATGGGTTGCGCAGATCGTCAATAGCGAGCCCGGTATAAGCGCCGGTACCATCTGAACGGCTAAGCGGCGCCACGTGAGCCTTTAACCTATCTGTTGGCTTATGAGATCCATGGGAAGGCGTTGAC
This sequence comes from Coprinellus aureogranulatus, assembly GCA_027627275.1. NCBI lineage: Eukaryota > Fungi > Basidiomycota > Agaricomycetes > Agaricales > Psathyrellaceae > Coprinellus > Coprinellus aureogranulatus. Next base: position 8,990 of record JANDKE010001011.1, read on the forward strand.
ACCAAATGCAACGGATCAGGGCGTACATCCCCAATACACCCATCCAGTCAGCGAAACGGTCAACCGCAATACCAAGGAATACCTTCTATTCCACCCCGAGAATGAGGCAAGAGTATGGCGGGATTGGGATTCTTTGTCAGGGATAACTCATCTAATAGCCCGGACTCCCGCTGGAAAGAGGTGTAAGGTGCACGCTTGGCGCATCCGACGAAATCACACCCACTCGGCCTGCTTGTTGAGGAAGGTCATTGAGCGGAGATGATTGGCGACGAACCCCCATGCATAACGGCCCATCGGACACATGACCTAACCGTCTGTCCGCAGGTGACATTTCCGAATCGGATTATCGATAGCGATTGAGCGCTTGATTCTGAGCACCCATCAACTGGACATTGTCAAGCACAAGAGACTTCATGCCTACTATGTCTATGGCGCGCATGAGTATAGCGGCTGGTGATAGGCCACCGCTTCGGCCAGTTGAGGAGCGGAGAGACTTCAACTGGGATATTACGGTGTTCAAGGTAAGCTTAGGGGTTTCTTCGGCACCCAACTTGAGAAGTCATACTTCGCAGGTCGAGGACAAGATATTCCAAGTCAATCAGCACGCCTTGGCCCAGCACTCCGAAGTTTTTGAGGGAATGTCCGGCATCAGCAAAAACCGGGCTGCAAGGTCATGTGTGAACTTGATATGCCATGCAGGGGGTCAGGCTCATGTACGGGAGGCGATACCATGAGCATGTTGCGCATGAGGACCATGGATATGTTACGCCTATCATGGTTATGCATAGTTTGCATGGCAATGGAGGGTTGCATCATGGCGGGCATCCTAGAAGCACCCAGATACCACAATGTAATTTCTACTCAGTAAGGGCCAAAATGAACAGGAATAGTCGCCCTAAAATGAGGAAATTGTGCAGAACCCGCCTCGATCAGGCACAATCTAGGCAGCCTTGCAACAACTTTAACCCAAAAACTGTTGCTATCTACGGTTGAAATAGGGTAGGAAAGAAGAGATTACGGATAAACAAACCCATTTTGTGAGGTTCTAAAGGCCTTACAGCACCTTGGTTTCATGGCCCTGCAATCCCATGGTGCAGCCATGAAGAACCCGCAATCCCATGATGTCGGCATCAATCCCATGGAGCGCCATGCATGGCACGAAATAACCATGGACCGCGTCCCATGCCCACAACTACCCGGTTCATGGCCAATATGAGTAGCATAACATGCTCATGGCTTTTTTCCCCCATGCAAAACCTCGACTACTGGTTTTTGCTGATGCCCTCTTACCCAACAATGGCACAGGAGAGGGCTCGAGCGTTGAAAATCCTATCATCCTGGTCGGTTACAAGGCGGCAGATTTTGAAGCGTTGCTGACGGTGCTTTACCCGACGTGAGTGCATGTCAGTAATATCGCTCAACTTGAGCTGAGGGATAGCCTAGGATGGAATACGTGATTGCTGGGGAGTTCCCTTTAACGAAAAAGCAATGGATTGGGGTTCTTCGAATCTCCACTCAACTGGGGATGGAAAAGGTGTGCTATGATATCAACATTCTGCTGATATCAGGGATAACTCTTGAATTCTATAGGTCCGGAAGCTCGCCTTCGAGACCCTTTCTACTTTTGCATTTACTTTGTCGCCTATGGAGAAGGTTCAGCTGGCCCGCGATTATAAAGTTGCCACTTGGTTGATTGAAGGGCTTACAAGCATCACGTCGGGAGATCCAAAACTTTCCGCAGATGAACTTGAGGCCGCTGTAGGACTACGAACAGCCTTCCGGATTTCAAGCATTCAAGCCGCCTCGACGGGCGGCCTGTCAATCAACCATACGGCTCGCAGTGGGTCGTACTATACCGGCATATCCTTTGCAGCCTTGCGCTGTCGTACCTGTCGGAAGCTCCTGCTCCCCAATTCATTCCAGTGTCATTCATGCTCTCTTGTCCTCATTTCCTCCGGCGATTCGTATCCATTGTACCTGAGCAACAACGGCCACTCATCAAAGATATACAGCTATGACGATGGAACTTTCGTCTCGATCAATATCCCGAATCTACTGTAAACATTTCGTCCATGATTAAACAATGGGCACTTCGATCGTGAACTCAGTTGAAAGTTGAAAAGTGTTTAAACGGAGGTTGAATTGTGCGATGTTTAAACGTCGTTACACTACTAGCCTATTGCTCTGAAGTGTGGTCATCTCCATTCGAGTATGTGACATGTATAGGTTTGTCTTAAGCGCCGGGCGCTCACGTTATCGCTCAGATCAGATTGTTTAAACGCAAGTTGAATGGATTTTTAAACGCTGGTTGAATAAACATTTGAACACGGGTTGAATAAATATGTAAACAAGTTGAATAAATGTTTAAACAAGGGTTGAATCAGTATCTAGTACCCTATCGCTATCGTATTGTACACCGGGCACTAGTAATTCGAGCTGAGTGAATTTAAACCAATGCCCTTATATTGGCGGACCCATGACAACCCAGTCACGATCGCGCCAGCTCGAGGACTACCGCCCGATGCCCATTAGTCTGGGAGGGAGGGAAAACCCGGAGAGGATATGCTTTCGAAGGCTTAAGTCCCTGTTATATACCTTGGGCGCGTGGTCCGTGCGCGCGTGATGGGCCAAACAGACAACAACGCCAGGGCAATATATAAGGGTGCCCTCTACGAAAACCACTCAACTCTTTTCCCTTCCTTTCCACCACCACCACCTCTACAGTACTCATTGTCTTGGTGGCGGTGAGTTGGGCGCGTTCCCCCAATCATGATTGACCATCACCGGGGTTTAAACAAGGGGTTTAAACCCCGGACTTCCAGCCTCATTTCGACTCATATCGATATCCGTCGTAGACGAGTTCCACGTCTACGTCGGGTGTCATATGCTTCATTCGAGAGGCCCTCTTCGGATTCCAGGGTTTAAACTGCGGATCCACGTTTAAACCCTGGTTGAAATAAAGGCTCTTGTTTAAACATCAGTATGTAGGTTTAAACCTCTCCTGTATAGTAGTGCGTTTAAACAGTGCTCAATCATTCAACAAGGTTGAAAAAATATGCAACACGCGTGTTTAAACATGCAGGGAGTAACAAAGGTCACACAGGCTCTACAGCTACGTTGTGTTTAAACACGGACTTATTCAACCGAAGTTTAAACCATTTTCAACTTTCAACCGAGTTCACAATCGAAACGCCCATTGTTTAAACCTGGACCAACTTGATTCTTTCCCTCGAGCGTGATAACGACGCGCAGGAAGGCGTCAACCTCTTCATTCCAATCCTGGAGAACGGTGTCCTAACTCACGGGTCAGCGATGGGTAGTGGTATCTCAGAAGGCTGACTCACCCCTTTCCGAAGTGGTTGACTGGTCGCACCGCACTCATCCGGATCCTGTTGAGGGGGAGGGATATCCTTCTCCACGAAACTGCTGACGTATCCTTCATCCCACCCATAGCACTCCGCCGGTTCAAGCCATTGGTCCAAGATTTCCTCAGTCGAACGAGGGTCGTTGACAGTGTCGCGAATGCGCGAGCGATAGGGGCAGATACGGCGAGCGGTAGAGCGGCAGAGCGGAGATCAGAGCGGCTAAGAGAACAACCCTATAGCCACTCAAGAGCAAGAGCAGGGGACAAGCGGTGGATTGACTAAGAGGTCAGAATGGAGAATACAGGCTAAGGTATGTAGGCTTATATACGTTGGAGAACAATAAGGCGATCTAGAATGGAAACAAGATAGAAAACAAGAAGGCAGCGCGAAGCAGTGAAAGACAATAAGCGAGGCAGTGCGAGGCAACGCAAAAGAATAAAAGAAGATACAAGAATGGAGAGAACAATAAGAGCGGCAGTACAAGGCAGTGCGTTGTGTGGAACAAGGGGAGTGTGGCAGCGCGGAAGGGAACAACGAGGAGAACAATAAAGGGGGCTGAGATAAGATAAAGAAAAAGATAAGATCGGGGAGATAAGATGAGATAAGATAATACGGAGTTCACGACATTACCCCCCTCCTATGCTTCATCGTCCTCGATGACTGGGGCTGCTGATAGTTGACTGGTTGGGGTAGAGGGGGTGGGGGGTTGTGGGATTTGCTTGGGGGTGGTAAGTACTTTGGATTTTATTTCTGAGAAGCTAGACTGATAGTCGTCGGCAGGGTGTCCACGTCGCGGCACTCGGCTTACACCTCTTGGAACTTGTGTTCACACCTCCCGCACGATATCCAGACATCTTCCCAGTCCTCAACGTCCTCATCTGCACCCCGATCTTTGTGCTCATATGGCTATGGAGTCTCAAATGCGGCGTAGAAGTTGGCTGGGCGCTTGGCGGTTACTCCTCTGCAAATTCCTCTTCGACATCAAGCGCGCTTTTACCCGACCCGTCTTTCAACTCGCCCGTGATCCCTGAAGGCAAGGAAATCGATGGTAGAGGATTCCCGGTCAATGACCCGATCGAGGAAGGAGGGTTGGGGTCCGGAGCACAATGGGGGGAAGGCGCGGCCAGGAGGAGGAATGTGGGCGAGGCGGGTGTTGAGGTGGATGAGGGGGTGTCGGTGGGGAACTCTTATTGAAGTGCGAACTGAGCTTTCCTGCTCCTTCCATTTGAAGCACGGTCGCGTACGGAGGTATGGCTCGACTAGTCTGCCCATCCATTGTATGATATTCCCATTGGAACTATTTTGAGAGCGAGGCAATTGGGATACAGTTGTGCTGTCTTCGATCTGGTCGAAGCCCCCGATTCCGTACGTGGAAAGCCGGTTGCTCGGAAATGGGGTAAGGGCTTGGGATGACCAGGGAGATCCATGTCGGATGCCGGTATATCTTTGCATCGTCTTCGGTGTATTCCAGACTTCCTGTCATACAATCCCCAGCAGACGGATGCCCGGAACTCGGAGGAACGAACACGAGTCGCGTTGCATCATGAGAACAGGGGCTAGGCCTATCCAGGCTTATCAGATAAGATGAGAACGAAGATCTCCTTTGGTAGAAATTGGTCTTGGCGCCGGCATTCCTTTCTCCTTTCCCTTACCTGGCTCAGGGAACCTTGCTCAATAGGGTTCTCCGAGCACGCCATTTTTGCTGTGGACCCTGGATTGAGGTGCGTGGGGGCTTCCTTTGGATGCTTGATCATCTGTTGACCCACTTGGAGTCAGAAAGGGGTTTTAAGCGCATTCATCAGGAAACCAAGCATGGTACGATAAGGCCTGAGCATACCTGACATAGACATATAATCAGCTGTAATTCATAGAAACTCAGTAAGGCTTGCCAGCAGTTTGATGACGACTTGCAAGGGACGCTATACGTTGTGAAATCTCGCAAATGCTACACGTACGGTAGATCTGATAGACGAATGATCGTGCCGCATCACCCTGCGCCGGAATGATAGGAGATGTCCTTCAGGTAGGCGTGATAAGCCATGATGCAAATGGTGAGGGGTCACAAAGGCGGGAATGGGTACGGACCTGGTGGAGGCGCATCATCAGACGCCCACCATTTGCCATCAGTACTGGGTATGCCCAGTTTGACGTCCCTGATAACCGATGGTCAACCACAACAGGTGGACCTGGGATTGCAATCGCTGTTGCACATTCTCGACTTTATCGCTCTGTGATCACGGCCTGCAATTCTTGAGGGTTTCAGAGCTCTGGTACGTCATCCGAAGACCCCCAATGACGCCCTTCACAGACCTATGCGCCGATCGCCGATCAGACCTGTAGGACTCGCGCCGATGCTCAAGGCCTGGCTGCTTGACGAAGGGGAATCAGCCTTAATTGTAATCACCGGGTATAACTGTCTGTTTCCCAGAGGTGAGCTACGTCGCAACGCCTCTATTTCTCAACGTGTGGCTTTGTGCTCGTGTCAGAGCTCTCAGCCAAGTGTGCCCCAGATAACGAATGCGCAGCTTTTTGACCAGCTCTCTATTCACGGCGATTGAGCTCAGCAGTGGCGAAAGTATACCATCGGGCTGAACACTTCTCAGGTGTATCAGGCCTATGTGAGCGATCGTAAACTATCTTACTGTGCGCCGCTTCGAAAGAGACAGCAGGGACACGAGGTGCACCCACAATGGCGGATTCTGAATGCATGGCGGAACGCGGGATTAATATTAGTTGTATGGTTACTGTACTGCAGTATAGAATGTGTATGCTACTATTACGAGTCTCCGGAATCTTCCTCGTCCACCGATCTCCCCTTCCCTTTGTTCATATCCAGGGCCTTGAGCGCCGCCCGCCTTGCCTTCATCTTGGAGAGTACACTGTCAGCTGGTATAACGCGCCTGAAGGTAGAAAACGAAGGGAAGATCTGCTTATTCCACCATGTGAGAAGGTCTTTGACTTCATCCTGCTCCTCAGGGTCTTCGAACAGCTCCAAGAGGGACGTGTAGAACGTTTCGGAATCGGTTTCTTTGTCCGTTCGACAAAATATACCCGCAGATGAGAGAGCGAAGCGAATCTGGGGTCTTTAGGGGGGAAGAGCCGCGATGGTGAGAGGACGGCTTACCTGAGTGGCTACATAGGCGATGGACGCCTTTGTGACACTTGACATGCCGTGCAGTCGTGCGTTTCCGGAGCGGGTTGCTTTGGGGTCGTCGTCTACTGAACTGGGGGATGTGAATATGTGTTTGAAACCTGGTGATATGTTTGACTTAAGTATAGATAACGGCGAGAGAAGAGAGCGACCACCACTGAGATCAGGAGCTTGCTGCGGCAGAAGCCCTTCCAAGGGTCTTCAGGGTCATACTTCTCGTCACGAAACAGGAAGATCGGCCAGTGGTTTCCAGGGACTGCCAGTTCCTTATTCTTGAGTTGAGACTGAATTCTAAGTGAGTATTCGAGTGAGCAGATGAAGGGAAGATGGGTTGATATGGAAGGGAAATGAAAGTAACTGACTCAGGATCGTTCCAATCCATCCCCGCGGGCACAGCAAGAAGCCAGTCCTTGGGTGGTTGAAACCGCGTTCTGTCTTGATATTCCTCGCGATTGGCGGACGGAGAGACTCTCCATTAGGAGTGATCCAGTCGATGACCACGCCTTTGAGACTCTTCGTGTCGTCCGAACGAGAGCTAGAGGCGCCTTTCTGGAGCTATGAGGATATGCTTCAGTATCTATGTAGGAGATTCATCTTGGTACGCACCAATGTCGCTATTTCCAGTACGTCGCTCTCATCCACATCTTCAGAATATAATCGATCTTCTAACCCAGGCACCATCTTCAAGAGCATGTCGAACACACGAGCTTCACGCCGACCTCTAAGAGGAAGGTCAGTTGTGAGATCGGCAAGACAGCGAGGACATACTGCTGAGTATCAGGCGCTTCATCCTCATCGAGAGACAAACCCGCCGAGATTAAGGCATGCATATTGGCGAAAGCAAAGACCGCCCGGCCGAAGTGCCTCCCATGGTGCACGAGTGGATCAGCATGAGTCCTAGTGTGATGAGCTATCGCTATACGTGGGGGTGATAACTGACTTACGGTCGTTTCCTGGGTGGAAGTTCGAGTGCCTTGCCGCGGGATCGTTTCTGACCTGCAAGAGGTCGAGCAACCCCATATCGGGGCGGTCGCTTTGGGCTGGACTCAGGAGAGGATGAAATTGAGCTACTGCTCATTCTAGCAAGGGAGGACCGGAATGCTCAGAGGGGGAGAGTGTCGTAGGAGGGAGGGGGTGTGTGGGAACTGTGCCGCCAAAGATCGCCATTAATATGCGACTTCCGCATGACGTCCGTATATGGGGCTGGATCTCCCGAATCTAGATCAGCTGGCCACACCCATAAACGCCCACATGGTATTGTCCCCCTGGTCGGAAATATCCCTACGGGTCGCCTTTTCGTCCTACTGTACTAGCCATTTGGGGGCGAGCAAGACAGCTTTCGGCAGTCCTTATGACGTTCTTGTCCGGCGGCACGGTGTCGATTGCTCTTGTCGCCCTCGGCTCAAGCAGAAAAATCCTTAGCGTTGCGCCATTCGGTTACATTTTTACCTCCCCAAAGATACCAAGGGCAGAACTCACACAAATAATGACCTCACTATCAGCATCACAGTAGGGTAGCACGCATAGCATAAATAATTCATGGGGAGGGGTCGACTACACGACAGGATTAGTAGGGACTACGGACGGTGGTGTTAAGATACAGTCTGTTTACGAGGAAGAGAGGGTGCATAGATATGGCACAAGGGAGAGGAACGGTGCTGTCAGATCGTCAGAAAATGGCGGCTGTGTCGTCCAGTAGGCGACGTACCTTGGGACACAAATTGATCAATACCAAGTAATGGCATAGAGTCCCATAGCGGCGCCGAGAATGAGGGTCAAGACGAACTTGAGAACTCCCAGCGCGCTGCTGTTGGATGGTACAGAGGGAGAAATGCCTTGGGGGTTGGTATTTGCGTATCCGTGGGTAGTGTTGGCCGCGCCGTGAACGGCAGGAGGGGGAAACGGTGCGTTGACGGGCAATGAGCCTGGAATGTTGAGTGCCGCACTTGCGGCGTTGACGGTCGCAAAGGGGGGTAGGTTGTATGGCGGATATGTCCGCGGGAACACCTCTTCCACCTCCCGATGTAGACGC
>JANDKE010001012.1:0-17516 GCA_027627275.1 Coprinellus aureogranulatus
GCGCGTTATCCACCTCTACTCCGAGTCGGACTGAGGGAAATCCACCATCGCGAGTTCGCACCGCGTCGCTCCTCCTTCCCTACCGGATTCAGATAGCGGCTCGGTGTCGGGCCTCTTAGCCTTCGCTTCGTCGTAACCTTCCAATGCAACGTCATCCACTACATCCACAGTCACACTGCGCCTTCAAGCAAACTCAGACTCGAGACTTCCCCCGAACGAAACGTTGAGCCTTGTGGCTATCGTCGATCCTAAGATCACACTACAACGAGGGGATCTGGAAGGTTGAATGACGGAGGAGATCCCCCTGCATTCTGGGGTTACCTGATCGTGCGCTTCAGGCTCTTGAGCGAAGGTTAATCTCATCCCCGAGTGTATGTTGGCGCTTTGGGCGATCTGGGCTGGTTGGGTTGGGAGAAGTTCGAGCGTGTCGGGGCTTCATTGAGTCACGATCACGGTGGGTGGGGATTCGAAGCTTTCGCGAATGCTCTTTTCATACCATCAAACCCTCATACTCGGGCGCTAGTGTGCACCGTGCACCCACAAGCGCCCATGCTGTTGAAGAAATGCGAAGATGGGGGGTATCCTTGCAATTCCTTCTTGTTCATTTCATTCATCATCCTCCATTCAGGGCTCAGCAGGTACCTCCAGTTATCTTCCTCTCAGACGTACAGTAAATCTCATTGGCTTTCGCCCCTGATCGGCTCGTTTCCAGTGTGCCCGCCATGCACCGAGTACAGAGCGCCGGTACAGCGCCAGTCCCAAGCTTTATCCTACCCCAAGAGCTCGTCTGCGCCGTCGTAGACGAGATAGCCGCAGCGAGGGACACTCACAGTCTGGCTTCGGTCAGCTTGGTTAGCAAAGCTTGGTACTTTCGGACCCGAGACCACCTCTTCAAGACTCTTACCATCCCGAGTGCAAAAGGCGACGAGAAAGGCCCCCGAATGATCGAGCGCTGTACGGCCTTGAGCGACGTCCTTAAAGGCAGGCCAGAGCTGGTGCAGTACGTTAAGGGGGTAGTGGTCACCAAGTTCGATGAATCTTTGCTCTCACGGAACCGGTGGTTCAAGGGATGGTTCATCGAAGTCATCGGCGGGTTGACCGGTGTTAGGAGCCTCACGCTGAGGGGAAATCCAAACACCTTTTTCATTCAATGGAAAATGTTTCCTCGCAGACTCCGGGTCGCTTTGCTCAACCTCATGTCTCGAGCGAGCGTGGTTCGCCTCTCGCTTGAATACATTGAAGGCTTTGACATCGCCGTCCCACTGTCGTACCACAACATCCAGGAACTCTCCCTTTATAACGCTTGGCCAACGCCTACTCGAGTCAAGTCGAGGAACGGACCCCTCCCTTCTTCCTTACGCTCTCTCGGTGGCACCCCTCACCGACCAATTCGTCGTCTTCACATTGCAGGATCCTGTGAAGCATTAGAGTCTCTTTTCAGAGAGTCGCGGAAAAAGCTGCGGTTATGCCCCGAGTCACTTTCAGTCGATGCAAAAGGCTGGAATCAGGCGATGGCCCAGGCCACTAGCCTAATCATCCAGGACGTGGGCCACACCGTCAAGGAGTATCTCGTGGAGATCCTTGATCAAGACACCCGCCTACCATCCCCTTCACACCTGTTCAATTTTGAAGGTCTCCCCTCGCCAGTAGCTCTCCCAGCTCCCCCATGACGAAGAACGCTCCCAGCACAAAGCTCGGATCCCGCCCTCACAACGCCAACGCAGCGACTCGAGACCGGACATGATACGGCGCACCGATAATCGACCCATGCTCATCAACCCAAGTGGTCTGGTGACAGGAGAAACGCCTGAAATTCAGGTTACCGGTGCCACCCCCGCTGACAGTACCACGGACCTCCCCCAAATGGTGGCAAGACACAACTCCACAAACTCCTCCGACAGGCTGATGAGTTAGTGGTATTCATCCCGAACGTGTGGCCCTCGGTTCTGAATTACTTTTTCCAGGAAGGCGAGATTCACTCAGGCTATCATCCCGAACCTCGTGAAGGATAGCCAGCCCTCGTCACTTGATCCGAGTCCTATATCCCCTAGTAATCCGGGGTTCCCTCGTACCCTGACCGTCGAATTTGCCAATGATCTCCCAAGACCCCGGCTTCGCCCCGCTCCAACTATTGGTGAGCAAACGTCGAGCGATGGAGGTAGGGACAGCTTATCTCCTCAAGGCGTGGCTGAATATACACCCTAGAACGTGCCTCACGCCATTTCCCCACTAATGTGTCCCTTAACCAATTTCCAACCGCCCACTCTGGTCGTAGTATGCGCACACACCGCTCGTTCCAGAGTACAAAGCATAAGGGATATGGAGGTTTCCCGATGCCTCATACAATCGTCCGGAAACTCTTCCGCAAGGCTTTCCCAAATTTTGAGCGCAAACTTACTCGGACTATCACCATGCCCATGACGCATTCGCTGGTCTCAGTCCCTACGGGACAGTCTGGGGAGAAGCAAGCGTCCTACATTCGGGACCACCTGCGAATTGGCCGAAACTCCCAGTTTGACACCCTGAGCATGTCCAACGATGACATGATGGACATTGCATATCTTGAGTATCAGGCCCTCGGCCTTCTGCTCTGGGCAATCGCTCTGGTGAGTTTGCCGCCCCTCTTCACCTGCTTTGCAAATCGAACAGCTTTCCAGTATCACTTTGGGATGCAACTGTGTGCATTCGCCATAATCGCACCCTACATATCGACCTCGCGATGGCAGGATACATTCGTCCCACCTCAGCTAGTGCGACCTGTGAATTCCACCTGGTAAGTCGATGTCCCTGCGGTGTAGTCAGTGGGTGCTGAAAAGTGAAAAGGTTTTCTTTCTTCCAGGTTGTTTCGTCCTACACGAACACGGGAACTTCGCTTGTGGACCAGTCCATGGTGCCTTTCCAGCGGGCTTACCCCATGATCACCATCATGATAATTCTTATCCTCGCTGGGAACACATGCTTTGTGAGTNTCCGCTTCCCGCTGTGTTNTACGATCTTAATTGACGATCCATGTAGCCTATCTTGTATGTCACCTAATGCTTATGCTTGNCGATACGCTNACAGTTCGATCCANTGAAGCATGCGCTTTTTCATGTGAGTTGCCGCGTCGGACCAACTCCATNATGCAACCGCTTAGCTCGCAACTCACCTAGCTGGTGTCTTAACATTACCTCGCGACGCGAAAACAGACTTNGAGCGAGTCAGCGCCTTCCTCCTCGATCATCCCCGTCGCTGCTTTATNTATCTCTTCCCCGCCCATCAAACATGGTTCCTTCTATCCGTCGTCTTCCTGTTGACGTAAGTGTGNATTGGACAGGTCACCCATGTCTTGGCTAAAGCCCCTTCTAGNGCCACCGACTGGGTTTTTTTCTTGATCCTTGACCTTCANAACCAGGCGATCGAGGCAATACCTACTGGCATTCGTGTTTTCGCCGGCCTTATGCAGGGTGTAGCGGTGCGCGCTGCGGGGTTCGGAATAGTGCCTCTCGCAGCGTTGTCCCCTGCAGTCAAGTATGGTTCCCTTTCGAAACTTCGCTTNNTCATATTGACCATCCGTTTAGGGTCCTCTACACTGTCATGATGTACATCAGCGTTTGTNAGTGTCTGTCGCCTTACTCGTTAGCCTTATTACNCATTGTTGCTTCTAGTCCCNATTGCTATGAGGTATNTAAACGAGCACGTACCCCTTCTGCNTTATCTAACGCGCACCGCNCAGCGTCCGGTCTACCAACGTCTACGAGGAGAAGTCGCTCGGTATCTACCATGAGAGCAACGAAGAAGAGGAGGAACTGCAGTTCAAGCATGATGGTCCNCGGATGAATGTGTGGGGACGCTANCTTGCGATGCATGCACGGCAACAGCTAGCTTTCGGTTTGTCATTCCCCTGGTTTCCCCGGGATAACGGTCTAATTCCCTACAGACATGTGGTGGTTAGCACTCAGCCTATTCGTTGTGTGCATAGCGGAGGTTGGTTATCGCTTCCGCCAGATGTTGACCTCTGTTGATGAGCTTCATAGTCGGCGAACATCAACAACCCTGAAAACTACGGATGGTTCAACATCTTCAATATACGTCAGTGAACTCGTCCCACATATTCTATCTCGCCGCTTACATCTGTTGTGTGAAGTATTTGAACTCGTCTCCGCCTACGGAACTGTTGGCCTGAGCTTAGGGCTACCAACTGTGAGTTGGCTAATGGATTAGCCCCAGTCACCCACTGACGGACTTTGCAGGCTAACTACTCGTTCTCCGGAGCGTTTGGCACTGTCTCCAAACTCGTCGTCTGCGCTGTTATGATTCGTGGACGTCACCGTGGCTTACCAGTGGCGATCGATCGCGCCGTTATGTTCCCTCGGGAGTTCCAGAATCAGGACGATCAGGATCAAGAGACAGATTCGGATTCAGAACACGAGGATGCTAAATCGCAGCGCGCCTCTGCGAGGGTGTTGAGTATCATCACTGAACCCGTTCCCGCACTCGAGCGCCACCTGCATCGAAGGAGGTTCCACCGGAAATCACAGCAGTCCTTAGGCCCCACAGAGTCAGCTGGAGAATACGCTGCTAATCCACGCCAACCACAGAAACAACTGGACCTGTCGCAGCTTTCCGGAAGGCTAGAAAATATTCAGGATAAAAGCGAGGTGGAAGTGAACGCTTGGCGTCAAGGTATCGTCAAGGAAAAATCCCGGGCGAGCACAGAGACGTTACCCGGCGAACAATCTTCTAACGCATCATACCACCGCAGTGATACCTCTTCCAGTCACCGGGAAATCGATTGACCACCTGGTTTACGCATTCCACTCTCGTTCTGTTCACACGACTAATTACGAACTTCATGCCCTGGACGTTCCTAAGTGCAGCCATTATCCTCCAGCAGCTCATCTGCGTCTGTTCTCGTGTTTTATTTAGAGTCCTCATACTTCTTAGAATCCCACTTTGCTGATGGAATATTATGTCTCATAGCGATTGCGTTACCAGTTCTCTTTCTCCGCATCCTTTCTAATTGATTCTTCGAGTTCTGGGGTTTCCCGTGTGTTTTCTCCCCTTTGTAGACGTAGATGCGTAGATGCCGGTGGTTGTTTAGACGTACACGAAGCGTGTCCCATAGACTTGTATATATTCTTGCCTCATCTGTCGAATAAACCCGCGATATGGTTCAGTTGCTCGGGACTTCGCTGAATGCACGAGGCCAGCCTCGAGGAAAGAGTGTTCTGCTCTTTCGAGTATGCTCGGATCTCCTCCGGAGACCATTCCCATCTCCGTGCACATGGGATTATGCTTATCGATAGTGGCAGAGGGTCAAGCTTCTCCCTCCAGGGCTCCTCCCAAGAGATGTGCCAGGCCCTGTGCCTTGGTATGTGCACCGCAGTGTGCACGTTCAGGTGAAGGTGCGTCATACACGAGGCGCTAATTGGTCGCGGCTCCAATAACGAAGCACGCAGGCCGTGGCACAAGCTCACTTGAACGCTACAAAAGGCCAATAAGGCTGCGGTAGAGACTTAACACAAACCTTGACCTCCTTCAAACATTTAACGACCAGTTCCCGCAATATGGCGTTCGCATCCACTGACAAGGTCAGTTGAGTCTCTCGCAGCAAGTCACCTGGGCACGAGAATACCACCCTGACCTTGCGTCACCTCAATCAATAGGCTGCCTTTGACATGGACCTCTGTATGCTTCTTGAGACAATGAGTCTGGATGGAAGACAAGTGAGTGGTATCGTGGGCGTTTAGGTCAAGGGTTGATGTCGACATTCATTTGAGAAAGGAGCAGTGGGGTCAAAACGCGTCCGATTCAAGGAGTTGCCCAAGTGCACCGGCTCGTCCAGGCGACATGATGGAAGAAGATCCCAATTACCAGGTACGCTACAGCCTTGGTATCAACCTTCAATTCTGATCTCCCGTTCTGCCGCAGTCCGACGAAGGGTCGGAATGCTCTATCCCAAGCTCAAGCATCCTAATGCCAGCCTGCGACGCTCCCAGCGGTTGCNNCTATCTACAAATGCTGCGCTCCCAGATCGATCAGTGCCAGACCACCGGTGGAGAATATCGTCGAAGCCATCTTCACCCACCGCGAGATATTCTCAGCTCAGCCCGCAGTTCATCTGGACTGTGCNAGAGGATTCACCGATCTCGCGGCGGNACTGGAGAAGAGGGCGTGGAAGGCTGACTGGGAGTCAAACCCAGATACTGAATCTACCTTTAGGTCGGAGACTGAGGCCGTGAGTGCGTTCAGATATGAAGCCTGGGTTATTGCGAATGCGATGTGAGTGGTTCTGTGATCATGAAGGGTCTACCCTGATTTTGTCCTGAGCTTGCCTTCTGACTGAGCNTGCTCCCCAGCCCATCGCAGCCCAAGCACACTCCAAGCACACTATATCAGTTCACCCATTGAGNAACACCTCTGTCTGTGTCATGCCACCCGCCTACTGACTTTATCTATCCATCTATCGCCCTTCGCATGCNNACCAGCGGTTCATTTTGTTAGCAGTATTCTTCACATGNATTCGATCATGCATTTCATAGGGACCTGTGGCGTAGGTATAATACCTTTTCATATCCGAATTCCATGGGGTTCTACNGCCACGCACTTACCGTTTTNAAGCTCATTCTGCTGCGAGGCAGTTTGTTTCTTGTTGAAGTTGGTTCTGCCCCCACACTTCCCCCTATCTCCTCCCCTCCGGATCAAAAGCTCTGTGCCGAAGCGCGTTTCGGATGTTTTGCGAGTTCATCTGATCGCAAGACGCGACTTACTAGGGGCTTCGATGTGACTCCCATTTGTCCCTGAACTCGAATACTGAATAACGGAGTGTCCGATCCCTTCGTGAGTCTACGGCCCTGCTGCGTATACTCTTGTCTAATGGGCTCCGACCAGTGAGGGAACCTTCATTGACGCCTGGCGCTAAGCCTTCCACGAAAGGACTGTCGTGCCCCTGTCAGCTTCAGAATGTCAGCCTACGGTGCCATCAAGCGCTCAGGACTTGCTCGTCCTACTTTGACACCAACAGTTTGGGTCTCCAAGACCAGATCCAACACGGTAGAGGATGTCATTGTGTATCACCTCCGCAGGGAAGCCGCACACGACCTTCCTGGTCTACTGGAGTACCTGCACGAAACGTTTGTGACATATCTCGACGAAGGGAGGACATATCCGCAGGAAGGAGAAATGAACAAGGAGACGTTTGAATCATATTTCTTAGCTGAAGATTTATTTGTGGGCGTNAAGCCGATTGCGATGCTAGATGGTGGTGAGAGCGTCGATGGTCAGGAGACCAGTGTCTCCATGATTGAGGCGAAGGGTACGCGGAGCTGGGAGGATGCGATCGCTGGGTTTTACTATGTGAGCTTGAATTGCTACTCGTTAGACGATCGACAACTTAGACATTTCAATTCAGGTAAAGCCTAATTACCCGGGGCGTTCCTCACATGTGCGTGCGCAGAAAGAGCCGTGGCGCTGATACAAAAGCTGAGGCTGCGCAACTTTCATTTTAGATCTGCAACGGTGGCTTCGTGGTGCCCTCTGTAAACCAGGGTAAGGGCTATGGAAAGACACTCGGAAGATCGTACCTGTACTACGCCCCAAAATTAGGGTATATGGGGAGTGTGTTCAACCTTGTATATGTGAACAACGTTGCGTCCGTGAGGTGAGCGATCGAATTCGGTGCTGCGTCTTCCCCGTTGGGAACTCGACAAGGCAAGAAACTGACCAAATACTTGTCGACATTGTTTTGCAGGATCTGGGAGAGTCTAGGATTTGTGAAAGCGGGACGTATCCCCGCAGCCGGTAGACTGAAGAAGCGGGACAGCGAAGGAGAAGAGTTCGTGGACGCCTGGGTCTTTTACAAGTCCTTCACCGAAGTATAGGTCCACGCCTCCTATATGATAGCAATCGTGGGCCCTCTTACTGCGCCTGGGAGGGCTGGCTCTGGTCTAAGTTGAATTCATTATGGGGGAGCCAACTTCAAGCTGAAGATGCTTGCTTTGGCGCTGCTTACGCGTGTTTGAGTTCAAAGCTGTGACCTTCCGAAAATCTTGCCGAATGCGCTTGGATGCGCGACCGCGTCCAAACGGTCACTGTCCACAACCTCAAAATGTCGGCGGCCGTGTCATCCTCCCGAATGCAGGCCCTTCTCAAGCTGCGCTCCAGCATATTCCAAACTGCCTGGAACCCAACTGGCATCCGTACGGGCGCCAAGTACATTCGGAAAAACCTGCGGGGTCCTGCTATGGTTTCATATTACCCTCTCCGCCTTAATCTTGCCCGAATCGCGAGGCAGGTGCCTGAGCTCGAACTGGTGGACGAGGACGAGGTGGAGAGGCTGGAGGATGTGGCTGCGAAGAGAAAGAGGGGCAAGGGAGCGCCGAAGAAGGCCAAGGACAAGTGTGCGTTTAGTCCAGAAGCTGCATGTCGCGTTCCTGTCCTAATCTCCCCTTCCCTTCAGCACAATCCCGCAGGCTCGGCAAGAAGCGGTAAATCAATCCTTCAAGTCCATATCCGCAATGTTCAGCAGCAGTTCCATCCGACGTGTGCCTATCCCGCGCACTTCGAACCCCTGCCGCGACACAACTCGACTAGACACCCCTCTGCCTATGGCACATACACTATTCTTCAATGTAATTTATTCCCCTCAACCATACGAGTTAGCTTCTCTGGTCCTGCCGAACCCTATTCTCGTTCCCGAGGCCAAAGGTGATGTTCATCAGTGCGGACTGTGCCACATGCCTACGCGAGGTTGCGCCTGTCACACACTCTTATCTTGAACAGCGACGTCCTTCGCTGCTAAGGGTTGCCTATTCCTTCTCAACGGGTCTTGGGCGCGATATCCCGTTTGCAGTGAGTACATTTGCCTTACAACTTAAACTTCAACACCGAACGGTCCTGTCGGACAGAATTCCCCTGTCCCGAAGCAGGATCGATACCGAGCTTGATGGATACCCTTCCCCCCGAAGTCTACTCCCAAATTGTCATCCTTCTCCGCCCAGAGCGCCTCCCTCGTCACCTCCTCCCCGTCGAAGTAACTCTCAGTCACGTCTCATCTCCCTGGCGCTCACTCGCACTCTCTGATTCAAAAAGCTGGGAGATTGTTGAAGTCTATTCGCCCAAGACGCTGCCAAGGGCGGTTGCATATGCGAAGCGGTCCGCAGACGCTGCCGTGCATGTTCGAGTAGATCTATATGACTACGAAATTGGGATGATCAGGAAGCTCAGGAAGCTCAGGGCGAGAAGACTACGGAACGGGTGGACTGAAGTTGACGAGAAGAAGGCAACCGAGCAAATGGACCAAGAAGACGAGCACCAGACGTTTGTGAGGGCTCTGGCAGACCTCATTGGGGCGCTCGGTCATAGGTGCAAGACCCTTCTGTTGTTAACGTACCGAGAGGCCACGGCGAGGCGGCTTGCCCAAGCTTTGCAAAACATTGAGGCGCCGCTATTGCAGAACTTTCGGGTGGACGTAAACGAGGCCGCCGATGAAGATGAAGAATTCGCTGAAGATACAGCAATGAGCGGGAACGGGCGAATGAGGTCCGAATTGTTGCCTCCGATCGACGTTTTCACCAAAAGCGCCAATGCTCTACATACTCTGTCTCTCGAGGCACCTGCCTTTCCCCCGCTCTCCCGTCTCGTGACACTCTCGCTGCACAACGCCTCTCCGGGATGGCTTTCTTTTACGGCCTTCAAAGACATCGCCGCTGGGGCGGTGTGCCTCCAGCACCTATCTCTCGCTTCGAAATCGGCGTTGGGATACAGCAAGCACAGTCTCTGGCCCCTCCACGACCGACAGCCAACCGTGCATATGCCGTCGTTACGCGCTCTGAAGCTGTCGGATGAGTATCCAGGGCTCACGGCGAAAGCCCTTTTGAGCATCGATGCTCCCCGACTTGTAAGCCTCTGGACAAGGGGGACGGCATCTACAATGAGAAGTTTCTTCGACGCGCCTCAGATCTCCAGCCCTTCGTCACCTCACGGAAAGTTCCCTCATCTTGAATACCTGACTCTCGAGTTCTTCGACATGACTGAAACACCGCTCTTCGCCACGGCATTTCCCACTATCAAGCACCTCCGCCTCTCATATTTCCTCACCTTTTTCAGTGTCCGATTTAGCAATGACATAGGCGTTAAGCCGGACGGAAGTTTCCTGTGGCCCAAGCTCGAGNNAATAGTGCTGGAGATACGAAGGAACGCGGGAAACGGGAGCGCGAACGAATATGGGCAGGCTAAGGGACGCAATGGTGTCGGGTTGTCAACGCGAGGAGTGGTTTCGGTCCAACTGTGANGGTACCAAGGATTCTGGGAGACAGGGATGTGTGCGGGGTGCTGAGCGGCAGTGACCTTTTGAATGAGCTTGANGTGATATGGGAGTTGGATGCGAGCTTGGATGGAGAAGGCGAGGCAGACTCGAACGACAACGTGGCAGCGGAAGAGGCAAGTAGGCGAGGAAGGAATTGGAAGAAGGCAGNGTATGAAGAGCCCTGGTGGTTGTTGGCACAGCAGAAGTCGATGACCCACATAGGNTTGNAGTGATACTGCATTNTCATTCCGCGAAAGCTCTCTTTCTCAACTGAGTGGCCCCCGATGAACCTTTATGCTCCACATCTAATTCTCACTGGCAATGTCCTATATACCTNTGCCAGCTAAGGCTGAAGCATTATCATNGAATAATCACGANGGTAGCACCATCTCCCGTCTCCTGTACGAGTCCCCGACGAATACCCCTTGAGCACTTTCTCGACTATAACATATCATACTAGCACCTGACGGNACTACGCGACCCGGGACTTCCGCCTCAAACTGCAGGGNNTCCGAGCGGCTGCTGTGATCCCGAGTAGATCTTGCATTCAGCACACCCTGTCATACCGCACCGAGGCCTAAGCCGTTTAAGGAAGGGCNTGGCCAATTCTCCCATTCATACTCGTACCGACACCTTCAGCAGGCAGGGCTTGCGCGACCGTTTATCACCAGCACGGGTGAGTGGCACTATGAATTTCATTCATGCCAGGCCTTGTAAAAGGTCATCAGGACGTGGGAGGAACTAGGTCGCCACGATGTGACTTTCGAAGAGAAGGGAATTCTCTTCATGGAAGGAAGGAAGCAGTGGGTGCTATTCGACCTCTTTCACATACCAGCACTCCATCAAGTTCCCGAGTCAGGGTCTTTCCGAGGTCAATAAATGAATGCAAGGAACGTTCGTTTCAATCGAGATGGGAAAGTGACGACTTCTTCACCTGGATCACCATCCAGATGTAAGACGTGAAAACAGGAGAATGGCTAAGCCACGCAGTGCTTAGGACGCAAACAGCGCTAGATATCTCGAAAGGGGACAGGTGAACACGGCAAGACTTTGCGCATTTGCAATCTAATGGCTGTCAATTATCCAGTATGTAGATTCTAGGTTAAGGTAAGATCATAAGAATAGTGGTGCCGCGTACTGGACATGGTATCATAGCACCTTGTACAGAGTTCATCGTGGTTTTTCATCTATCGCGCCGCGTTACCGTAACGGGCCTTCCTGCCGATATCGAATGGCACGTATTTGTATTTAATCATGTGCCTGTAAACGAGAGTCACTCGGAAGCCTCACGGGCGTCAAATCGCCAGACTCACTGAATTTGCTTCCTCATGGTGAGGGCGAAGAGCACGAAAAAGTAGACGACGAGGATGGGCCAGTAAACGGGGACGTCAAACACCTCGGAGAACGTGCAGAACAGGGCTACCAATGTAGCCTTCGTTGAGGATAGCCTACACTCATGCTTAAGCACCAACTCGAACGCCTTAGCCAGGGAAACTTGACGCACCAGAACTGCCATTCAGGTAACCTGCGAACGAAGGGCCTGAACTCGTCGTCGCGCTGGGAGGGCAGTGGGCTCACAACGTCTGCACCCTCTTCGATTTCATCAGCAAGCAGATCTTCTTCAAGAGATGGATCGAATTTGGGTTGCAGGAATGCGAGGAGGAGGTTGAGGAGATAGATAGCCAANGCATCTGAGAATTGAGTCGGTAAAGACACTTTNANTTCCTCNATACATAACTCACAGCACACTGTTCGNNTGNATAATCGTGNAAGCATATTGAGCGTCTCTCACAACTTGCAGANCCAAATAGTTACTGACCAATGTACCACTGGGAAGGAATGCGAATCAGCCGGGTGAGAATGGCAANATAGCTGGTCCCGAGCTCACCCCTTGTGCAAGAACGATTCTAAGGAAAAACACCGCTACCAAACCCGCCAATGCNAACCACCGTTGCAAGACGTGAGGCGTCCACCGGTCCAACTGCTGCTGGTAGAGACGCTGGTACTTGTACACCATGGACAAGGCATTCTGAACAGGTGTTTGTTCAGCCCCTGAGCCTGAGTCGTTCATCATGATGGTCGTAACGGAAGAGAAATTTGAGGAACGGGTGCGACGATGATGAAAGTGCGCTCACGACAGGCTTGCGGCTTTGCCGACGTGGATGATGTGGCTGTACAGCGGACTGTGAACTTCGTNAACCGCCCAACGACGCGCTTCGCTCCAGTCCCCCATGTCAGTCCTCGAAATCGCCAGTAGCTTCGTGCTGAAACAGCTGACCGCTCACCGGAATCGACCCTTGGTAGTTGGGCTGCAGGGGCCACAGGGGTCGGGGAAGTCCTTCCTTGCGTCGCAGCTTGCGGAAGAGCTTTCTCAAAACCCTTTACAGCTCCGTATTGTTACTCTATCTATCGATGACCTCTATCTCCCTCACTCTGGACTCGTGGAAGTGGCGAGGGCTCATCCTGACAATCCTCTCCTAAATGGCCGCGGTCAACCGGGAACTCATGACGTCGACCTTGGTATCCGCTTGCTACATGCCCTGCGCTCAGGTTCCAGTGAAATGAAGTTGCCTTCCTTCGACAAGAGCCTGTTCGGCGGTGAAGGCGACCGGTTGCCAATGGATAATGAGAGGATTATTGTCGTCAAACCTCCCGGTGTAGATCTAGTCATTGTTGAAGGCTGGTTTGTCGGTTTCCATCCGATTTCAGATGAAGAGCTGGATGAGAAGTGGGAGCGAATCTGGGAACGGGAAAGACAGCTACTTGGTATTCCAGAATCCCTGTGCAGGAAAGAGAATGTAGTTGAAATCAACCAAAATCTGCGCGACTACCAGCCTCTCTGGGATTTCCTGGACATCTTCATTCAGGCACGCCCCATCTATTTGCATATAGTCTTCGTGAGCTAACGCGGATTGCTTCAGCTGACACCATCCACTCCCGAGAATGAAGATGAGTCGGTCTATGCGATTATTTATCAGTGGCGCCTTGAACAAGAGCGCTATATGAAATCGATAAATGGGAACAGGGGTATGTCAGACGAGAGTGTCGTCAAGTGAGTCATGACTGCACGCCGCTAGATGTGTGCTGAGGGTGCTGTAGCTTTGTGCATCGGTACATCCCTGGATACGTTTTCTTCCTTGACACTCTCGACGAGCTTTCGAAATGGGAGGGAAAGAAACTGAGGCTCACACTGGATAAGGACAGAAGAGTGATCAAGGCCACTATTCCATAATCCAGGTTCCACCCAAATGAACCCTGTGCGACGGCCAGTTCATATGCAGCCATGTCTTTCTTCCGCTAGTCGTGCCTCTGTCTTCACGAGAGCAGGATGACCTCCCGGCTCTCGGCCTGCTGTTCCTACATTGCTGGCCGGGTGCGACAGCCACTCGCAGTTCCGATGCCTTTGGCGGCATGGCTGATTCAGGCTGCAGCCTGCGGGCCAGGCTAGGTCAACGCACAAGGGAAGTGCCCCATCCTCGAAAATTCGAACGATTTTCAGCCTTGTGCTGCCTCCTCTCTTGAAAAAGGTTTGAGCTTTGGATCGTGGGCGAAATGGACAGCGCACCACGGAAGGGGCATCTTCTTTCCGTTGAGGGACAATATGGCTCAGTTCGAGGGTCGGTCATTCTGTCTTTCTGAGGCAGGCTGTGAGTCACATTTAGCAGTTGTCCGACCTGTCATGCCAGGGGAGAGACAGCAGCGTCGACATTCGCGCGCCGCTCCGTAGTCACTTCGCGTCAGCGCTCACAAGATCTTTGGCAGTGCCCTGACTCTGATTCCTAGACGGTCTTGGTTTGGGTTACAGTTACAAAAGCCCGAAGTTGTGTACTTCCCAGCCCTGAGGCCAGCACCACTGGCACGGCGGGGATATCTACAGGCCCTACACAAGCCGGATATTGGCTGCGGCGGAAGCGCTAGGAATTGCCCCTTTGGAGGTACTGCATTTGGAGATGCTCACCGTATGTATCTCCTCTCGCCTTTTGTTCCTTCCTTGAGATCATCCATTGCAGTTGCCGTGAACAGAAATGCTTCTGAAGGGGTTTGTTCGGCGTTGACTTAACAGCTTTTTTGCCACATGGGCTCGAAGACGTCTGTAACTGAACTTTCATCATTCAGAACTCATAGAAACACACAGGTACAACTACCCTGTCCTTCCGCAGCGCACTCGGTCCTCAGGCTGTATACGTTGCCCTCCTTACACAACTACGGTCTTCGTCGACCGCCTGATTGACTAAAAACAAAGTCAACCTCGCACTGCTATAGCCATAACATAGACTCGTGACCGAGGGTCTACGCACCTCATAGAGGGCCAGTCACAGGTCTAGCCATAACAGACGTCCATTGTCAGTGCGTTGGAAGTAAACGTTGGTTGACAATCGGTCTTCAAATTCGGTGTTGTAAGGCTAGGTCGGGCAAGGTCGAGCTTGTGATCGAGGCCGCGATACTTAGGCGCCCAGTGTAGTCCCTCGGCATAGGCAGGGGCCAGCATTGAGAGGAGGACCATGTAGGGTAGATGGGCCGCTGGTACTATGCCGTCTGTTTCAATATGCAGTCACGCCATGTGGAAGAATAACCATGTTCCGCCTCGTTGACAGAAGCTTTCCAATCTGTAGAACTGCACTGGGGTCAAGCTCGACACCCTCAGTCAGCAATGCGCGCCCTCAAGGCCACCTATGTCAACGGTATGGATTCCTGGGACTCACAAAGGTCCACAATGAATTGATTGAGGGAGCCAGGTCGAGCTCCGAGATTGTAGAGCGGTGCAGAACCTGCCTTAGTTGGGGCATGCCCAGGCAGTCAGTACAAACAAAATCCTGCATTCTACAAGAAGCGGACTGGGTGTGGAGACCACTAGAAGTCCCGTTCCACCGAGCCAGCTCCTACTCAGGGCAGGTGGGAGCTCGTAGTATGGTAGGCGTTTGCGCGCTTTATCGAGAAAAAGAAACCAAGTCAAGACTGTGGCGTGTTATCTGAATCAGCGTCTCCATGCGAATCAGTTGTGAATCCCAGGAAGTAGGTCAAACGAACTACGTACAATGTAATGGCCTCACACAGATGCTGTTAACCCAACAAGGAGAGAACCCTAACAGTCCCGTACCTATTTCCTATTTCGTCATCGATGAGCCGTTCTGTTATTTAAGCGCCCAACATCGAACTTCCCGGCGGGGACTCATTGATTGGCCGATGCGAATAGGCGCCCACGAGATCCATAATCGGACGGCCCCGAGTCATCCCCAAAGCAAGCGCCCCAACCGTGATCTTTGTACACTGATCGGCCTCATGCTAAGAACCCGTCCACAGGAAACCCACAATACGAAGAACGCCGAGAACCAGGTTGAGTGCTGTGAAATCGAGGCTGGCGTCGATCACGAAGGAGGAGGACTGCGAAAGTTGGGTGCTATGATACTATGGGTAGTACCTGGGTTTCGGGGTGGCCTCCCACCCTACTGGACGACGAACCCCGTGTGCAAGGGCACATGAAATATGCGTGTGGTGAGCGGCGAGGGTTTGGCCGCTGCACTATGCCTACGATGTGATGGGTATCAGCGCTGGCACAGGGTTTGGTGGGCGAGGGCTTGTCGTGTCATAGCTTGAGGCCTGCTCTTCGGGAGTATGGGATATGGTTATGTACGGTCTTGGGCGGGCATGCATATGGGTAAGCGAGTTGGGCAGACTTCATGTTCAATATAGTCATTTTTGTATACCCGCCCGTTCTATGGCCGAGTGTGAGAGTCAACCTGAGGAGGAGCAAGCCATTTCTGGCGAGTTCCTGAGCCTGTAACCTGGTGTTGCATTCAATGTGTAGGTCAGAATTTGGCCACACTTCCAGATGTAACATCAATTACATGCCTTGTTCTCCCCATTGAGCGCTCAATCAATACGCCCATCTCATTCACCTGCTGTCAGCTGTAGATAAGTAGACTAGCGCCATTCCCGTACGCGCCAATACAACGAGGCTCGGCAGTCGGGACGGTTGAACAACAAACCCGGGAGGGAAGAGCTTCTTCAATTGTTTCCTGACAAGAAACTTGAATGACCTGATTTCTGACATACTATGGCTTTGCCGCCTATGGGAATAAAAGGGGTCCCATCTGTGTATGTATGGTAACCCTCTTCCCGTCTTTCTTTGGGATCCTCAGCTGGTTGAGCAGCTTCGCCATTCTCCGACAATTATCAGATTACCATAATAACACCCTGAGTCAGTGTCATAACGACTCGACGTGAGACCTGAGACCTGGCACAGTGACTGTTGCACTTCGATGCTTACAACGTGCCCTATGGCTGTGAACCAACCCCAACAAATGACTTGTTCGGGCAATGCTACATGACATGAACCAGCACGCGTGCCCCACGAAATTCAACTGGTGAAAAGCTGGAGGTCGGAGGTGGAATAGACCATTCTCCGGTGTTATAGTGGCGTTTCCCAATTGACTTCGGAAACCGACATCCTGCATTTCCGCTGTAGTGTACGCCTTCCGCCAGCGATTCCTCACCAACTATGATGTGATTAGGCGCTCGTCAACGATCGAAAACGCGTGGCGCTTACTATCCAGTAGGCCTGCGGTCGTTTAAGCCTCCCACCCAGTCCAAGAACGCAGACGTAGAGTATACAATGCCTACCGCCCGCTCCACTCCATTCGTAGGTGTAAATTTTTAGGAAGCCTTCTAACCCACACGCCTCGACCGTTCAGAATAGGTGCTTATCATTCCGACAGCGCGGGGAAGAACACGAGTCTCGCCAAAGCCAGCAATCCCCGTTCCGAGAGCCTTCTGGGGGTGGTGATAGTCGAGGTGAAGGACTCGGGGAAGGATCCGTATGGCAAGGTGTCCGGGTGTGCGCATGGCGCATACTACATGCATCATAGTAACCCCTGTGCGTCAAGACGGCTTCAAATCATCTAGACCAGCTTCAACGTTTAGCCTGAGGTTGAGTGAAACTGCATTTCACGGCCAGGAGTCAGCGATAAGAGTCTGGAAATTTTCGAGAGTAAGCACGGAGACGAGTCCGAACGCGAATGTGGCGCGGCACGTCCGCTGCGCACGGAGATGGAAGCCCATGCTAATAATGTTACTATCAGGTCTCGAATTGAATTGAAGAACGTATACCTGTAGTAAGATGTACTCAGCCCACATTGCTGAACGGAGTGAAGCGGTGTAGTCACAGTGTGGCGGCGAGAGTACGTCGGACTACGTCATTTGAAATCCCGCTTGTAACCGGGTCAATTTG